>PVKN010026394.1:0-13833 GCA_004027915.1 Capromys pilorides | reverse complement strand
ATTTCTGAAAATTTCTCCTCCTATCAGGCTATCTGGAGTTCTGCAAGAGCCTTAGAACAAGATCAGTCTGTTCTCAGTGTGACAGATTATGCAGTTTCGATGTGAACATTGCCCTTCTTCGCTCAGAGTCAGAGAGCTTGCTAGCTTTGGTGACTCACAGCTTCCCGTCACTGACCGGACCGGTCGACGTATGCAGCCCCTGAAACACCATCAGAGACGAGCTTGATTCTAGAAGATAACATTCACGATAGGGAAGATGTCGCAAGTGGCATGCCTCAGTGTAAGAGTAGCCACCAAATTCTATCAATCGAAATCAGAAGAGGAGCCAAGGAAACCATTTTACTGTCCTGTAAACCATTGTATTGCCCTCGACGAGTCAATATTTAAACTTCTTTAGATACTTACACACCAGAATCTCCCAAAGGGAACGAAGAGCAGCATCTTGAGAGGTCTCCAGACATGCAGGGACACTTTCACCTCAGAGGTCACAAGTAAATTCATCAAGCACACGTGAGTGTTCTGCGCCTGCACTGAAATGCAAACGCAAGTCCGCATTTGTATACTTGGTGGCATAGCGCTGTTGCCCTCAGCCTCAAATTCTTTTTTTTTTTTTTTCTTCAGTACTGGGGATCAACTCAGGATCTTGTGTTTGTCAGGCAGGTGCTTATTGCCTGTATCCCCAGAATGAGCTTCAAATTCTAAAACTACACTCTATGCTCTTCTTAAAAAAAAAAAGTAAGAGCCTAGATGTCAGAATTCCATTCTACCTTCTTAACTATTTGCTTACGGAAAAGCAGTGTGAGTGCATAGGTAACAGAAAGAAAACTGAATTTAAAGTCCAATAGAATTGTGTTCAGATCCTTGAATGTAAATGTTATTTTTCCTCTGTTCAAATTTCTTCATCTATTAAGAGAGAAAAAATAGTAGTATGCATCGCTGAGTGTTTGTGAAGGTCTAAATGATAAATATATATTTAAAGTACTACTTCATAGATGTTAGTTTCCATCCTCATCTTGAACCCTCCTCCACAAAGTAAACTGAAGAAGAATATATCTAACAATCTTTACTTAAAAATCAAAATAAGCTAGGTGGTGGCAAATAACTGTAATCCCAGCACTCCAGAGGCTGAGGCAGCAGGATTGCCATGAGTCTGAGTTCATCCTGAGCTAGGAAATCAGCTCAAAACCAGCCTGAACTATACAGCAAGACCCTATCTTTTATTTTACTTTACTGTATTGTATTTAGTACACGGTCTACAGGGTCTAACTACATAGATTGGACTTATAGTGATTCTCCTGTTTTCAGCCTCCCAAATGCTGGGATTACAGGTGTGTGTCACCACGCCTAGTCTCAATCACTATCACAGGGTGCCCTGGCGGAGGGGCCAGCATGGCACACCAGAGATCGAACCCCAGCGCTATGCCCTGCCTAAACAGGCACTTTAATCTGCTGAGCTATCTGGTTGGCTCAACCCTATCTTTTAAATAAAGGTCAAAATAACAATAACTCACAAAAGGACTAATAAAAGCTCTAGACCAAAAAACACCTGTTGATAGTTATCTATTCTAATTAGCCTATAACTAATTGTCCCAACACTGCCCTAGCTGAGACTCTGTTGCCAATTCACCACTCTCGTGGTCAACGCTAAGAAGATAAGTCGTCCTTTGAGGAGCTTTCTTCCTCAGTCCACCTCTAGCCCACAGCACCCTACCCATGCTCCCTAAACGTAAATGGAGGCAGAAGACAGAGAGTACTGAAACCAACAGGGCCATCACCTTTAAATATAGAAATAAATAAACCACAAACTTGAGAGGCAACTGGTGTGGAACATTAAGAGAAGCAGAAACTTGGACTTTGGAGTCAGAGAGGTCTGTTCTCAACGACTTACTAGCTGTGTGATTTTTCTGAAATTCTCAGTCTCAGTTTCTTCGTTATCATCTGGAGAAATACTAGTTACAAAGAGGGTTAGTAAGATAACATGGTTAGGTGCCCAAGACGTGAGCTACCCTACCATCCTAGTGTAGACACACTGTCCTCAAACTATGACCTGTATTGGCGCACGTAGAGAGGAAGATAGAGATGTAAAGACCACAAACAGCAGAATAATTGAAATAGAGCACTTGCAGCAAAAGTGAAAAGGATGGACAAAGAGCTAGCCTATCAAACTAACTCTATCCAATTAGAAACTATAGTAATATACAACTTTTAATAATGTTATAAAAAGCAAGAAATGAGAGTTGAGGCAATGAGACATAATGAAAAGTAAAGAACTTTGTCCTTCATCAAGCAGATTCATATATCATAGTGAGCTGCACAAATCAAATTAGGGAGAAGATTAGACAATTCAGTAGTCCTTTAATACTAGTAATTAACAAGTTAATTATACAAAGGATAACATTTACTGCAGTTTTTTTCTGGTAATAAAAGTAGACAAAAACTCATCTGGAGAAACTTAAGTACAAAAGTACATAAATAAAATTGACGTACCCAGACCTGTATCACTTGCCTATTTTGTTTTTTATTTTGCCAACAAATAAAATGAGCCCTGTTCTAAGCAATGGAGCTCCAACAGCAAGCAAAAATGAGTCTTTAGCTCTCTGAGGGCTTGTGTTCCACAGGACAGGGGCATGACTGAGGAAAATGGACTTAGATCAATTGGTTGTGAGACCAGAAAAAACAAAAAGTTGTGGACCAGAGAAATGAGCACTGGCATGATTCTGAGTAGCTGCTAACGAGCCTATCCATATAGGATGGTGCCATGTAGACAAACTCTGGGAAGTGGCAGGACCAGCCATGAAGAGCATTCCAGGCAGAAATAAATGTAGGTAAAGAGGAAAGAAGAAATTAGGAAATTTCTGGGAAATCAAAAGCAAAGGGCAAGTGTGGCTGAACCCACACATTTAGGAAAAGTCTAGAAGGAGCAAGCTCACAGAGCACAGAAAGGCCACTCAAGAAGGCTTTCTTCCTGATTTGATTTTAGTTTTTTTGTTTGTTTGTTTGTTTAGTATAGGATCCACGGAGTCTACAGGGTCTCACTACGTAGATCGGACTTGTAGTGATTCTCCTGTTTTCAGCCTCCCAAGTGCTGAGATTACAGGCATACACCACCATGCCCAGTCTCAGTTGCCATCTCAAGAGTGTCCCTGGGTTGGGGCTGGCACAGTAGGCCAGGGATTAAACCCCAACCTCTGCACTCTGCCTAAACAGGTGCTTTAGTCCACTGAGCTATCTGGCCCTGATTTCAGCAGTTTTTGAATAAAGGAGTAGGATGATGCAAGGGGCTTTACAAGTTCACTCTCACTCTGCCTGTGGAGGATGAGCCAAGGACCTTGGTTAAGAAACTACTGCAGGCATCCAGGCAGATGGTGGAAAGTAGATTCAGGATAATATGAAAGGAGAGCTGGGTACATTAGGGGGCGGGGTTGAGTTGGCTGTGCGTGGAGAGCAAAGAGAGAAATCAGAAACGGTCCCTTGAGAATTTGATTCAAAGCATTAGAAGAGTGGAGCCTCCCTTGCACAAAGTGAAGAAGACTAGAAGTGACTAGATTTAGCTTAGTGGCTGGGAATTTCAAAACTTTGGATACTGACAAATTAAGTTAGAGGTAACTACTGGCTGTGCAGGTGGAGATGTCTAAATGTCATCATTGTGTTCCACAGATATGAGTGACACACACACGAATAATGAAGTAAGATGATACATTTAGTTTTCTAATGTATTGATGGGTGTTTTGCCCTAGTCTTAAAGTTCCTTAAGGACATTATTTTATTTTATTATTTTCTGGTACTGGGAATCAAACTCAGGGCCTCAAGCTTGCTAGGCAGGTGCTGCACCACTGTAGTGGATTTCCAACTGGTGGTCAGCTTTTTACACCTAGATGAACTAGCATGGTGCTGGGTGCAGGAGGTCCACCTGAGGGTTGTTGCCAGCAGCTTAAAGGCAGAACGGGAGAAGCTGCCGAAACACTGTTAGGTATGCTGTTTGGAGAAGCTGTTGGAGTTGTTAGAAAGTGCTAGTTCTGCTGGAGGACCTTGTCATGCTGGCTTTCCTGATGAACTTTGGAGGAGCTCTGGTCCCCATCTTGAACATAGCTTCCTGGCTCTGGAGGAGAAGATGGTGCAGTGCTCAGCCTCTTGGAGAAGCTCATCACATTGGCTTTCCTGTTGGGAACCTGGCTTTCTTCGTCACTGCAGGAGCTTGGGACTCATTGTTACTGAAGAGAGCTGGGGTAATTTTGGAGGAGCTCTGGTGCTTACCTTGAGTGTTCCTAGCTCCAGTTCAGAAGCCTCAGCCTGCTAGCCCAGATCCTTCATCCCACTGGGATAGACTTCTTAGCTTCCACCACTGACCTTTGGGTCTTTCCGTCAGATCTGTGAAGCAAGACTTTGTTGTGGGCTCCAGGCCTCCAGCTGGACTTGTGGGAGGCTTGTCATGAGCTCAAGGTTTTCATGTGAACTTACACAAGATATTAGGATCCAGGCCCTTAGCTGGAGTTTTTAGTACTTAGTGTGTGGATAGATTTCTTGCACTTGTGTATGGTTCTTGAGTGATTCCTTATAAACTAATATTATAAAATATGTCCTGCACTGTTTTGCTCACCTTGCATAAGCCCCAAACCACGGCAGCCGCCGAGCTACATCCCTGGCCTAAGAACATTATTGTAAACTTCATAACAACAACAAAAAACTTCCTAACATTCCTTTGCTACATTTTAATGTTCAACTACTTTTTAGTTTCACATTTATTTTTATCATATACTAAATATTTTATTTAAAAAGCTCTGACAGTCTCAATGATTACCTCTTTAAAAAATATATATGATTTTTTGTTTTTGTTTTTAATGTCTTTTACTTTTTAATGAGAGTACCAATTAGAATTGAAACAAAAAGAATTACAAGTGGTACAGAATTTCACTTAACAAAGTAATACAAATTTCACAGTATTTGTTGTAATACATAGTATAATAACTTCCACCAGCTGTTCATATATATGCATGGAAAATTAGAAGGAGAGAGGCTGAGGCAGGAGGATTGATGTGAGTTCGAGACCAGCCTGCACTACAAAAGTGAGCTCAAGGCCAACCTGAACTGCATAGTGAGACCCTGTTTCAAAAAGAAAAAGAAAAAATAGAAGGAGAAAGAAAAAACAAGGGAAATGTGTAAGAAATTGAGAAAAGTAGGGCTGGGATACAGCTTATTGACACAGTGCCTATCTGGCAAGCACAAGGTGGTGAGCTTGATTCCCTCTTACAAAAAAAAAAAAAGAAAGAAAGAAAGAAAAGAAAAAGAAATTAAGAAGAGAAAAAGTACAAACAATTGGAACAAGGAAACAAAACAAATTAAACATTAACTGCTCCTTTCCATAGACCAGCAGGAATCCACATTTCAGTCATCCAAACCATCCTGCTTACATACTTAGATAAATCCCTTTCCCCCACCTCCTCTCCTGTCCTCCCAGTCTTTCCTTTTGAAAGACTTCATTCCCTTTTCCCAGTAAGAGATACATCTGTTAAAGGGTGAAAGAGTGTAAACTCTTTTTAACTGTTGATATATATTGAGCTATATGCTCAAAAGATAATGCAAATTTAAACTTTTAGTCTTCGGTTCTGATAGTACTCATCTGTTTGGCTGTATTTTGGCCAACATAGAAGTTTGTCAATATCCATAGCTTTTTCTCAGTGTATAGATAAATATGATCTTTCATGATTAATTTCCTCTTATCTCATTCTTAATGAACTTAGCATTTTCTTATATTTATATACCTTTTGATTTTTTTTCATAAATTGTGTACTCACATCCTCTGAATTGATTGCTTTTGAAGCTAACATTTAACATTAAAATAATGGTGCTTGTAATGATGGTTGCAGTTCACATGTATTGCACATGCCAGCCATTGTGCTCAGCAACTGAAATCTATGAACTTTCAAAATCTTGTTGTAAGACTGGCTTTAAGATCAGGAAGTTTAAGATTCAAAGGAGAGATGACCTGCTTGGAGCTATACAACTTAGTTAACGTTGAGCTGGGATCTCAGTTCAGCCTGGTTCCGAAGCCCACCAAAAGTAATCACGTTCAGTAATTGGAGGAATAAACATACTCGGAGGCCATAGAAAAGCTTGAAAGGTAAGACCTGAAGTTACTTGGGTAAGTATGCCTTAGGACAAATGCATCCAGTCCAGAACTGTTATTTGAGCAATTCAGCCATTCCACTAACTGAATAAATAGCTCTTAGGGGCGAAGGTTCACAGAAGGTGCTGGGAACTTTGAAGGACTGGCTGCTTGACAAGCTGATCTCTAGAATGCCCACAATGTCTGTCACCTCAGTTGAGGCTGACTTACTTTCAGGTGGAAATTCTACAAGTTTTGAGTTTATCTGAATGATATATCAATTTTAGCCATTTTAAGAAATGCTAGAAGGAAAATACGGAGTACCTCAAAAGATGCTTTTGCCCTGCTTTCCTGCAACCAGCCCCAAACTTCTTGGTTATTACCTTCCCTGGTACACTGTTATTTTCTCCAAGCTGTGACAAGCTGGCACTTCAGCCTGCTGAAGATGCCTCATGCCCTAGGGGATCAAAGCTGTGCACCGAGTAAGTAGGCGGCTGTGCCCGTGGCATCAAACAGGCGCAGCTCCTGAGAGGGAAGAACAGACGCAGGGGTCAGCGAGGAGCCTGCGCGTGGTGCGAGGCTTTTGTCAAAGCCTTGGAAAGATTCTTCGTTAGCCAGGGCCTGAGCAGTAAGGGGGCAGAGCAGACAAGCAGCTCTCCTGGTCTTTGCAGGGTGGAAACAGGCCAGAAAACTCTCGTGTGCACTAACACTGCTTAGCAAAACATGCATTTGTTGCTAACTGATCCCTGTGTTACCTATCAAAACTGAGAGGAGGCAGGGGCAGGCAGTATAGCTCAGCGGACTAAGCGCTTACTTAGGTAAGCGTAGGTGTCAGAGTTCCGTCCCTGGTCCCGCACTCTGTGCCGGCCCCGCCCTCGGGCGCACTGAGCCTGCGATGGAGTTGGGGCACGGTGGCGCACACCTGTAGTCCCAGCACTAGGGAAGCAGACGTCAGAAGGATCACTATCAATCTGAACTGTGTAGTGAGACCCTGCAAGTAGAAAAAAAAAAGGTTGGAGGAGGCCTAGGGTGACAGCTTGGCAATCTGTGAGCCTTCCTGGTAAGCACAAGGACCCGGTACCACATGCAGTGCTGGCCACTGAGAGCTGACATGGTGGCGCATGCCTGTAATCCCAGGGATGGGAAGGCTGAGACAGGACGATCACTAGGAGTCCAAACTGCATAGTGAAACCTTGTATCAAAAATAAATAAATAAATAAATAAATAAATAAATAAATAAATATTCTTTAAAAACTCTGAGGAGTCAAACAAATCACCCCTGGAAAAGGAACTATGATGAGGCTGGTGGGGGTGGGGGGGAGTTAAGCATTGCAGAACCCTGATGAAGGACTGTCTTAAAGGCTGCACTTGTGTCACCCAAGGGTCCTCCCATGTGGCCCGGGAAGAAGAATGGGCATGAACGACGTCCAGCATTGCAAGGCCTGCTGGACTCAGCCCCCTTGTAAACACCAACAGGACATGTGTTTTGGAAAAGTCACTCTGTCCCAGTGAAGATGCTTTAAAACTCTCCTATTCAATCACAAACTTATATATGATAATCCTCATAATAGACCTAGGAATAAAATGCTTAGCTTGCACAAAACATTGGGTTCCATCTCCAGCACCGTAAAAATTTAAATGACAATAATTCCTACAATACAATCACATTTATTAAACCTCACTGTGTCCCCAGCATTATTCTAAACATTTCTCTTTTCCTTCCTAAACACTTCTTGTGGGCTGTCATCTAATAAAGTTGAGGGATAGAATTTTATCTGCATTTCACTGTATGTATATATGAAACATTGTACATTCAGCATATTTATGCTACATATAACGATGTATTTAGTAACATCTCCAAGGGTGATACGGCTAGTTAGGGATTGCCTTGAGAGGCAAATCCAGATCTGTCATGTGGAAGATGGCAAGAAATCAATGACTATGCTTTCTCTTCTGAGCTAGGTGGGAAGGTGTTGTTATAAGTGTACATTAGCTGCTCACTGTAACATGGGCTACAGCTACACTAACATGTACAGGTTTCCCCTCTCCTGTGCCGCCTTACTTGCTTAATAATATGTCCTTCTTGTCTTTGTTTTCTTAGTAAGTTACTGCTTCTATTTAAAAGCTCCTTTTAAAATCTTGGAAAAAATAAACAATTTATGATGTAGGTATATATGTCAAAATTCAAAGATTTAACTAAAACACTCGCTGTCCAATATGAACACAACTGTGAAGTACAACGCCTTGGTGTGTAGTAGCACGTTCCTTCCTACATGGCAGCATTGAGCGAAGGCAGGAAGTGCATTCAGCCCTCCTAAAATGGCATGACCAATAAGTTTCATTACCACAATAGAATTGATCCCTTTATTTTGAAATTCTGTGGGCATTCAGCAGAACAATCTCCGTGTGAGCTCCTCAATCAGCAAAAGTGACTCAGATCTTTGCTGCACGTCTTATTCATGAGCTGCCCTGAGAGCAGGATGCCCACTCACAGTGATTAGTTCCTGGGTCAGCCTGAATCATAAGAAGAATTGCACCTGATTGAATCACCAATTCCACTTCCTGTGGCACCTGGTTTTCTTTGGACAGATGCCATTCATGGACGGCCCAGCCAGAGACTCTTTTAGCTCCTGAAATCTGAGAAGGTCACAAGCAGAGGGACTGTGGTAGTGAGAGTCACTAGAGCGTTGGTGTGCAAGTCAGGAAATCCAGCACTATCTAAAACCAACCCACGTATGCCCACACAGTTTATGATGGATGGTATCATACAGTCCCCCATTCATTTAGACAAACCACTTTATTGGGGCATTGGAAAGCAATGCAGGAAACCACTGACACATGACCTAGTGGATACTGAGGTGATTACATTTCAAAACGATTGACGTACAGTGTCTGATAACTGTACCTATTGGACCTGTGAGTCATCAGTCCCACCATCATTCTTGTGTGGGAACTGGCCCACTCACCAGACAGCCCGGAAGTTTCTCAGGGACACCTTCTCAAGGCAGAGTCTGTCTCCTAGCTTCCTCCCCTTCTATATGTGAGGGAATTTGCACCCATGGAAGCAGTGAAGAGTTACTCAAGTGAATATATGTTAAAATCATGCTTTTGTTTCAGCTTGGTAAAGACAAGGAGGGGGGAAGGCATAGACAAACTAACCTTGTTGGCATTTACAAAGTACTGAAAGTCCTTGAATGTGAAAAAAGTAGAATTCGGTATGCCCTTGGTTGAGCCATCCTCATGAGCAGGTTACACAAAGCCAACCCATGGGCACTGATCATCTGCAATGAGCAATGCTATTGACAGGAAGGTTGGAAAGACTGAGTTGGTGCCTCAGTGCACTTTCTGCCCTCAGGAGCCATGCATGGGGAAGGAAGTCATCTAAGTGCTGCTTCTTGAGAAGCAGAGGGTAATGGAAGAGGTCCTATCCAGTCTCCCCTGACCATCATGGCTTCTATGACTTGGCCTTTTCTCAGCCTCCAGGATGGCTCAGTACTGTTATCAAAGAAGAACTCTCCAAGACAGGAAAGGAAACATGTACATGGCATCCATATGCTGGGTTATAATGTTGCAATTACATCATAGTCTCTTTTGATAATACTCCTCTTCAGTCTGTGCTGACTAGTGTGACTTGTTTAGCTGCGCACTATGGAATATGCCTATAATTCCAGCATTCAAGAAGCTGAGACAGGAGAGATCTGCTGTGAGTTTAAAGCCAAGCTTGGCTACATAATGAAGTTAAGGACAGCCTAACCTACATAACAAGACACTGTCTCAAGCAAAAAAAAAAAAAAAAGTGTCAATTGTTAAAGAAAAAAATTTCACTTTCTCAAGTTGTTCCCAAACCTTCCGCTCACTAAGCATATAGATGGTTAATCATAGTTGTTATGTGGGCATTTTCCAATTTAAACATTTTAAAAAGTTAAATTTTTTAAAAATTAAAATCACATTTTTAAAACCTTGGGTGATAGTTCACCATCATCCCCATAATCTGGGACTAGGTTTCAATTTCAACTTAAAATCCACAAGCAGAGAGCAACCAAACAGTAACTATTTCATCTAATATATTTTGATGTATTATACCATGAATTATGTTTAGACTGACACAAACATGCGCTCACGCACATACACACACACACCACAAATTCCCACACACATGGAAATTGATGAGTCTGTCTTTCACTATTCACTGAAGTTGACTTTATCAATAAGACTTTGAAAAAAGAAAATGCCTGACCAGGACCTTGCAAGCAGAGATTTCCAAAACCTTCCCTCAGGAACAGCGGCCATGCTGCTAAATGGGCCACAAGTGATTGTGTTGTCTACTCCTTTTCCTGTTTTGTGGACAAAATCTTATTTGTGCAATTATGGCATTAGAGTACTAGATGAGACCTAAACAAATTCTACTTAAGCCTTCTGCTTCAACCCAACACCACATCAGATTACCAGGGCTTACCTCTTCAATTCTTAAAGATTTCCTGGGCCAAACACCACAATTTCCCTCCCTCATAAGTTCTAGAGTTTAATTAAGAAGTTCTTTCGTGTGTGTAAATATAAGCTTTCTTGTGGCAAATGAAGGCTGTTTCTATTTCAAATCTCTATGGAAATAGAGAACAAATACTTAGTTCTTTAATAAATAACATTCCATAGACTTGAAAACACTTGTTATCCCTAATTGCTTTTTTTTCCAAATTAAATTCCCCACAATCTTTTAACGTTATTTTTTCAGTCTATTTTGTTTTCCAACATTTTAATTACATTTCTTTTTGCCTGGTTACTTAATTTTTTTAAAATCCCATGTAAATTACAGAAAGATCCAACCATTCTTAAAATAATACTATAATATTGTCCAATCATGTCTCCAAATATTTTATCCCATCTCCTGTGTCATTAAATTGTGTCTACATCTTATAATATGTTTATCCTAGAAGGAAAATGAAATAGTCTTCACCCCGCACTTCTATTCAAATTCAGCTTTCAGTAGCTTAGGGTCAGCACTTATGCTTGATATTATTACTTACTCTTTAGGTTATTTGCTTTTTCCTATAGGAATCATGAGTTAACCCAAATCAGGGTGTCTCACCCTTCCACCCAAATTAAAAATTCTTCCATTGAGTCTAAAGTCATTGCTTTTAAAGCCAGGGCCAACTCAGTACTGTGTTAATCACCCAGTCTCTTCTCCATCATCTCTCTGAATGGTGGGCTCTGCTGCAAGAGGCTTCAATACTGGGAACACATCGGTACTACTACTGCATGCCTATATACTGGGAAATAAGTGACATCTAACACCCCATTTGAGACAAAACTTTAAGATGAGCAATTGGTAGTAGCCAGGAAGCACATGGAAAGCGCCTTTAAAAGGACAAAGAAAATGAAAAGTGCTTTATGATACTGTTATCATGAGGTTGCTATTGCTATTGTTCATGAAAACTTATGAGAATAATTAGATAAAACTAAGAGATTGGAGGGACAAATATTAGAAATCCAATATAAGAATTAAAATGAGAGGGCTGGCTACATAGCTCAGCGGACTAAAGCACCACCTCAGAAAGAGCACAGCTGCTGGGATTCAATTCAGGCAGCACTGCCCCTGGGGCGTGCTGAGACTGAGACTGGGCGAGGTGGTAAACACCTATAATCCCAGCACTTGGAAGGCTGAAAACAGGAGGATCACTACGAGTCTGATCTACATAGTGAGACCTTATAGCCCCTGTACACCCTGTGCTAAATTCATTTAAAAAAAAAAAAAAAATTAAAATGGGGAAAGGCTAAATGTTTAATTCCAATAGGAACCATCATTCTTTTAAATAAAAACTGAACCATATATCCTTAGATCCCTTGGTTAGGACCCCATCATTCCATCACAGAGCACGGAGCTGAGCAGCTTAGTTCTTGGACAGGCACCAGAGTCAGTCCATGTGCAGCTCCTTTAATAAGAATTCTGTGATAAAATTTTGTGAGCTTCAGCTTCCTTGTCTCTCTTTTTCCTTTTTAAAATCTATCTCATCTACACTTACTATACACCAAACATTTTTGTAAATTCATTACAAACACTGACTCACCAAGTCCTCCTAACAACCTCATGAGATGAAGTTAATTAAAACCCCTGTTACAGGTGCACATAAGACTCCGGGATATTAAGCCCATCGTCAAGGTTCCACACATAGAAAATGAAGAGTCGACTCAGAGATTCAGGCTCTGCTTTTAATCTACCACTACCGAGGATGTCATAGGGATTGACCAAAATAACTTTCAACTGTCCACTGAACAACAGACACTCATTAAGTAGTAGGGCTTGTGTGTTTGCACTTGTGTACAATGACAGTGACAGGACTTCTGATCCCGAGGCCATTTCCAGAATGAACAGGCTGGTGTGTGACCCACTGTGTAGCAGGGTGACTCCCAAGGGTGTGGTAGGAAGTGGCATTGCTGATCAGTAGGTGGAGCTCTTTCCTCTGCTTCTGTACTATATTTACCCCAGCACGCACATCAACCACCACCTCCCCCACCTTCGTGTTGAGAAGTAGCTGGATGTTAGCTCTGTCAAATATTAAACTGAAACTTCATCAGTTCCATCATAAAACTTTATGACTTTATATATAAAGCTTTATATATAAAGTCTCTGATAACATTGACAGTGTCTGTATTTTACCATTCTATACAGACAAAAAAAAAATAAATCTATAGTCTTATAATGTTCATTTTGTGCCACAATTTAGTTCAATAAAGTTAATTATATGTGTTATGTGACGATCATTTACAAATAACGTAAAATATGCTATACTATGCATAGAAGAGCTATTATACAATGCTAGTACTTCATACTTAATTCCTTTCCTGTTGGGTCCACATAAATTTACAACTGAGTGAGGCCAGTCTAGAGTGATAAAGTCAGCTAGCAGATTAGAACAGTGAGACTGGAAACAGACAAAGTTGGTTGAACAAGGAAAATATATTATTGGCATATAGGTTTCTTTTTATTTTTCTCTAGTGCTTTCTTCACCATAAAATGCTGGCTATCACTGAGCTCTTTTGGTGACCATTTTTCTCCCTCTGTTCTCCTGTGCTTTTCTGGAACTTTCCATATGGCGATATCAAGAGACTATAATTCAGCAACAGGAACAATGGATTTGGTTTCTGCCTCTACCATTTAAGAAGTAGATGAGCTTGGACAAATTACTTACTCTGTGCTATGGCTTTGGGTATCAGGGCTTTAGACTGGCACTGCTTATAGGACTGTTGCGGAAGATAAAGGATTTGACCCATGTAATGTATTTAAAGCACTCCCTGGCCCTTAGAGTATAGACAACAACTGTGAAGCATTATGCCTATTTTTTTCCCCAAGTTTTGCTCTTTTCACCCCACAAATATTTTAAGAATACTTATATGGAACCAGGAAGCTACTGAGGGACACACAAGAAGAATAGGGCCAAGATTTAAAGTTCAGCTTTCAATTACACTACTAGAAATAGAAAAGATACAGCCACAGCCGTCAAAGGAGCATAAGAAAAGAGAGGAGGAAGAGCAAGTGAGTGGGAATCCCTGTCAACAGTGTAACTTCAGTTTTATTTCCCCATGGGAAGCAACCATTTGTCATTCAGTCAGTCAACAAATGCTTATTAAGCACGTATTCTCCTCACTGCACGTTGCTAAATGCAGAGAAAATTAAAAATAATAGTGAATCAGATATGGACTCCACCCTCTAACCACCAAAGTCTAATTCAGAAAAC
>PVKN010026393.1:0-13830 GCA_004027915.1 Capromys pilorides | reverse complement strand
ACTGACATTCCCTGGCCACCCACTATGTCCCAGGCCCTGGACTCTGGGCAGTTTTGCCTATCACTGTCTTAATTAAGCTTCCCAACAACCCTACGAGGTAGATTTTATTGCATTTGTCTTGAAGGAAGACCTAGAGACAATCTCTGTGGCCAAGTGTCTTAGCCCGCAGGGGCAGCTGTAGGACATCAACCTGGCTATTATGATGGCTTGGCGATCACTCTTCCCACAGTGCCAGGAGTCTTGGATGACAGTGCAGCAATAGCCATAGGCAAAGAACAGCCACACCCTGGCTCAGCAGCTGGCCTCCAGTCTGGGGGCACGTGGCCTTGAGCCCAGGCCTAGTGCAGTGAGACTGGGGGCAAAAAGGGCAATGGCAGTGGCGAGGGAGGGGAGAGAAGACGCTTGCTTACCCATGAGCAGCCTCCGTTTCACTCGCTTATCCCCATCTGCAACCGATGTGGCGTTGCTCTCTGTCACCTCCAGGCCAGTGTCCTCTCTCTCTATAAGAGAAGAAAAGACCAAATTCCCTGGCTGAATGAGGCGGGCTACCCATCCCTGCAGAAGCACTTCTGATGGAATTCCAGATGCAAGGACAAGGAAACATGAGATTCAGTTTGCTCAATATTATGTCCTAGTGGAGCTCTGTGGGAAACACATTAAATGGCCATGGATCCTTACAAACAGTCCATATGGGTAAGGTTTGGAAGTACATTGCACTGACAGAAGAGACACTGATGCAAGCTTCAGATTCACTCCAGGAACCTTACTCCAGGGTGAAAAGAACCTTGGGTCTAGAAAGCTCTAAAACAGAGCTAATGAAGGATGCACTCTGCGGGGCAGGTCAGATGACCCGCCAGAAACACGCATCCCCCACGCCTGCTGACCAGAAAGCCTGCCGCGCCACCACAAATGGTCATCCTGACCCTCTGGATGTGTTGTTGCAATCTCCAAAATTTCAGCCTCAGGAGCAGCCTAGTGCAGGGCAGGGGGAAGGACTATCCAAGGTTGCACGGGGAGAGCAGGACTTCTAGCCCAAAGCTAGAGTCCTCCCACAGGAGCACGCGGAGCAGCCCGGGACCCCTAGGAGGAAATGCACAAAACCACCACCAAGGGGAAGGTGGAGGTCAGGGTTTGCACTGGGGAGAGGCAGGCTGAGGCAGGATCACCCAGTGTGGGGTCACCACTCACCCAGGCAGCTGCTCCCATCCGTGTGCAACTTGTACTGTGGGTGGCAGCTACACTCTGGGCCTTCAGCTGTGTCTTCACAGGAGTGCTGACACCCGCCGTTTCCATGGTTACAGGTCACTGGAAACAAAGTGAATCAATACATAAAGCAGTGAGGTTTCCACAACCAGGACTGTGTTTGCTCCGGAGGAGCTCCGATTTTTCATTCTGCAAGGACCTGAGCACCTCGTATGTGCCAGGCACCAGGCATAAAAAAGATAACTGCCATTCACATACTGTCCATATCTGTAAAATGCAAACAATCATGATAAAAGTTGTAAGTGCTGATAAAATAGAGGGTTGAACAAAGTCACACAGCAGGGTGGAACCTCGTGTGTGTGTTGAGGGGCAGTCACTAAGGAGGAGGAATTATACCAAAAGTCTAGAAGACTGCTCTGCTCTGTCTGCAGAAGTTTGCCTGTTATCACAGCCATTCTGTAGTTCTGAGAAATAGTACTTCATCACAGCGACATTACTTAACTTGTACATATGTTAGGATTTCTCTCAGCAGACTCCATCTGGATTCATTAGAAGAGAAGATAATCAGAGGAAATGATTCTGAAGACAATTAATGCAAATTAACCGATAATTATGAAGACTATGTATGAATGCATCGATGACAGGCCAAAACTAAATTTAAAAATCCAGCTATAAACTATCTGTTCATCAAACTGTTAACAGAGTCACCTCTGGCAAAGAAAATGGGAAGGGCAGATTACAGGCTGTCTCTGTGCACTTGCAAGTGTTTGAGTTCTTACCTAGGTCTTTGTAATTTTTCTAATCAAAAAGAATTAGCTACATGTTTGCAATGTGGAAAGGAAGCTGTTCTATGATTATAGCTATATCCAACTGTATATATATATATGACAACTAAATCAAAATATGAAAAAAATTGAAATAACGAGTTATGTGGTAGAATTCTTGATTTCTGTTTTTCTTTTTTAATTCTCAAATGCTATAACAATACTATTTAAACAGTGATATCTTACAAACATTTAATTTCTTTTTAATGTATTTGGTACAGGGTCTCACTATGAAGTTCAGACCCATAATGATCCTCCTGTTCTCAGTCTCCTGTGCTGGGATTACAGGTGTGCGCCACTATGCAGGGTCTTGGTGGCCTGCTCAGCATACCCAGGGCGGGGGTGGGGACAGGGTGGGCAAGGCAACAATTTTTTTTTAGTACAGGGTCTACAGGGTCTCACTACACAGCTCGAAATCACAGTGATCCTCCTGTTTTCAGCCTCCGAAGCGCTAGGATCACAGGTACACCACCATGCCCACCCAATCTCATTCGCCATCTCAGCATGCCCTGGAGGTGAGGCTGGCACAGCACACTCAAGCATTTAAATTTTTAAAAAATTATTTTCCAGCTGTTCTTATTCTAGCAGTTGGCCCTGAAAAACTGCAGGGCTGAGAGTCTGGCTGCACAGGTGAGTCTTGAAGACCTGGAGTCCTCCTCTCAAAGAACTGGAGATTAGAAAGGTGCCTCAGCTCTGCTCAGCTCCCTCAGGGGCAGCCTCACACCGGCAGGCTGTCGGAGCCTGGCAGAATCTGTTTGAGGGGAACGGTGGCACTGGCAGGTTTGGAGGCCACACTTTGTTTCAGCCTGGAGATGATGGAAAAAAATGTCTCACTGAGAAACCAGTTCCTCGTGGTAAACAAGCCATCTGTAGGGAGCTCTGAGGGTCTCTGCCCACGGCTTAGGAAAGAGTTCCTGAAGGGAAACCCTCTATTTTCTCTAGCATACGTAGTGATTTAGGAACACCATTAACTGTGAGTTGCTTTGTGTTGTCCATTAGGGTTTTGTTACCACAATCATTGTGTGGCAGCTGTGTTCCTATTGTGCACACGCCCACTCACCCAAGGCTTAAAGAAGTGCACACTGAGCGCATCCTGTGGCAGACCCCAGGGAAAAACCGAGAGGCAAAAGTGAAATAAGGTCCCTGATGGGGAGTAGCTCACAGCTGGGGAGATAGACATGCAACACACAGTGCAATCCAGTGTCATGCAGAACAGTCAGGGAATAAACAAAATGCTACGGGAGCCAAAATACACATAGCTGCCCTGTCAGAGGCCATGGAAGGGCTACTGATGCAGGGCAGTGTGGTGATTTGTACACAGCTATGGAGTTGGAAGGATGTAGGTTCAAAAATTAATTTGCCATTCAGCTCCTGGTATAACCTTGTTTCTTTCTTCAATTTTCTCAACTGAAAATGTGAATAGTAATACTTGTCTCTTAGGGGGTCTTGTAGGAATTGAAGGGATGTGAGACCAGCCTTTGCATGTAATAAATTACTCTTAAAAGAAGCTGTGATCTTAGAGTCCAGCGTGGTGGCGCACACCTATAATCCCAGCACTTGGGAGAGTGAGGGAGGAGGATTGGTGTGAGTTCGAGACCAACCTGGGCTACAAAAGTGAGCTCAAGCAAGGCCAGTCTCACTGCATAGACCCTATCTCGAAAAGACAAAAAAAAAAAAAAAAAAAAAAGTAGCTGTGATCTTTGTCATTATTAACAGGATGTTGAAGATCAAGTGAGTGTTCACACACCCGGAATGGAGGAGGGCTGGAAAAGGCTTAGAGGAATAAGTGGTGTTCTCCAAAGGGCAAGGAACTTAGTATCTGTAAAAAGGACACAGATGAAGCGCCTCAAGGAAGCAGAAACCAGATATCAAGGAGCTGACTGCCAGAACAGGAAATCTGACCGTCTTCTACCAGAACAAGGAGACCTGTCCCCGAACACTGACATTGTTTACTCCTGAATTTTATTTCCTTCTCCATCACGCCCCCATTCCCTACAGGGCAGTGCTCTTCTGCAGTGGGCGCAGCACTTGGTGGGGGACAGCATCTCTGTGCCAGGCAGCGGTATTTCTGATGCTTATAGAAGGCTGGGTATCGTGTTCCCAGGGTGGCAGAGCAGCCATTCCTACTTACAGATGCAGTCTCTCTGGTTCTTGGCCAGCTCAAAACCAGGTCTACACTCGCAGGCGACGCTGCCTCTGGGGGCCTCCTTGCAGATGTGACTACAGCCATGATCCTTATTCATGCAACTCAGGCCCTCTGCAAAACAGCAGCATGCAGCAGGTAACTAGGCTGCAAACAGCATCCTGAGCCCCAGGGGAGCTGCAAGGGATAGGGTGGGGAGAGCCACCTGCCCTCCTCGGTTTCCATTAACCTCACTTTTTTTTTTTAATTTTTTATTTTATTTTATTTATTTGTTTGTTTGTTTGTTTATTTATTTTATGGCTGGCTCAGCCTGCCCTGGGGGTGGGGCTGGCACAGCATGTGGTGCCGGGGATCAAACCGCAGTCCCTGCAGTTGCCTGAGCTTTCCTAAGCAGGCGCTTTAGACCACTGAACCATCTCGCCGGCCCCTAACCTCACTTTTTAAAAATGTATTTTAGTACCGGGTCTACAGGGTCTCACTATGTAGATTGGACGCATAGTGATTCTTGTTTTCAGCCTCCCAAGCACTGGAATTATAGGCACGCACCTCCACACCCAGTCTCAATCACTGCAGCATGGCAGGCCTGGAGATCGAACGCCGCCCCCTGCGTTCTGCCTAAGCAGGCACTTTAGTCACTGAGCTATCTGGCCGGCCCTAGCCTCACATTTTAAAAATAGACATCATGAACTGGACACACAGCTCAGTGGCACAGCATTTGGCTAGCATGGGTGGAGCCTGGGTTCAATTCCCCAGTACCAAGAAAAAAAGAATAAACAAAGCATTACAATCAAGCCGGGCCAATTGACAGAGACATGAAAGATTTCTTATATTTCCCAGGAGACATCATGTCTCCCCTCTCCTAAGGAGGTGGTAGCTCCTCCACTAAAAATCTTGGGCTGTCTGCTGAGTGTGGATTAGAGCCTGCTGACTCAAGAACAAGTTTCCAGATGTGGACTAGAACCTACAATCTTCCTACCACAGCTTCCCACCAGACTCCTATCACTGCTATATTTTTATTATTATTATTATTTTTACTTTATTTTATGTTATGGCTGGCTCAGCCTGCCCTGGGGCTGGGGCTGGCACAGTATGTAGTGCCGGGGATCAAACCATGGTCCCTGCAGTTGTCTAAGCTGGCGCTTTAGACCACTGAGCCATCTCGCCGGCCCTCACTGATATATTTTTATTCACTGATCAAGAAAGCAAACCTTTTCACATACCCTTAAGGATCTTTTTCAAAAACTGTCAGCCTCCCTCTTCACTCCAACAAGAGCCAAACTTTGTGGGGCCTCAAAAAGAACTACTATATTTTGGCATTACCAGCTGGGCCCTGTCCTATGTGACTGGCCTCTGTTGGTCCTTGCCCCCTCCCTTTGTTGCCAACAGACAGCATCATACAATAAGGAGAACAAAGAGAGGGACTGCATACATATGGCTCCCTTAGCTGCTCTACAGTTTTTTCAGGTGTACTTTCAATTTCTATTAAGGAGGTGCAGTCTTGTACTAATGGTGAGAAAGGAGACAGGTGGTTCTGATCCTGATGGCTTCACATACATCTAAGTATGGGGCAATAGCAAGGTAAACTCCACTGTGGGTTACCCGTCTTCTGTCTCAACTTGAAAGCAATTGCTTGGGGCCTTGCTACCTGCCAGCACTCGAGAGATCACATGTCACAGGCAGGCACATCCTCAGAACACCTGCGAGGTGGGTTCTGTATTCCCAAGGAACCATCATAAAGAGCTAGCTGGCTGGCATTTGGCGGGCCAACTTGACAACATGCCCGAGAGTCAGGTTTGGTTCTCATTGACTCTCTAGGAGCAAGATACTTTTAATTCTGAAAGTAGCACTGTTTTATTTTTATTTTTATTTTTTATTTATTTATTTTGTGTGTGTGTGTGTGGGACTGGGGTTCGAACTCACCACCTTACACTTGCCAGGCAGGTACTTATGCCATGGAGCTATCTCCCCAGCCCCACTAGCACTGTTTTAAACACAACTACAAGAAGCTTTCATTTAATTTTTCAAGAATCCAACACTAGTCCTAAAGCCTTATCCCCTTAGGCTCCAAGGAGGTCATGGGTCTCCTCTTTCACATATAGCCACCCACCTGTGTATCATGGAACAATAGTTTCAACACAAGCAGGTGCCATTCCTACTCCAAAAGACAGTGCAGAAGCCAAGACATTCCTTGCTCTCCTGGGTCCCTCCATAAAGCACCTTTTCCTCTGACAGCCCAGAGCTGCCCGTGTTCCAGCGCCCAACCTGCTCCACACTGTTAGGATCCCCCAGCCCCCAAGGGCTGCTGTGAAGTAGCAGACAGCTTCATGCTGGTCCTGCACGGAGCTCTCTCTCTCTCTCTGCTCTGGCAGGTAGCTTACAAAGATGTCCCTCGTTCTCTGGTACTGCGAGGGGAGCAGTCCTGCAGAGATAGTGCCCTGTCCTTGTGAGAAGGCCTGCCAAGCACTTCATCTTTGGGTCATGAAGCATTTGAAATAACAGTGCCAGGAACACTCAGGGTAACTGTAACAATACCCAAGAAAAGGTAGCAGGAATACCTGGAGAGAACCCTCCCCAACCGGGTCATTTTATCTTCACTGTGTTTTATACTCTGCTTACATGTCCGTTAAGATGTCTGCTAAGTGGTCTTTACTGCCTCAGAATGACTGGGGGGGGGGGGTTGAAATCTGTGTTTCCCTGATAATAAGACTTAATTGGAAAATAATCAGCCTTGAAAAACCAATCCCAGTTCCAATCAGCCTAACCCTGTCTTAGCTGCCATTACAGAATAATGACCAGACAAGAAGACAGTCAAGTAACAGCTTCTGCATGAAACCAGCCATTACCTGGTGCTAACCAAATAGGGCTACTTTTATGGTTAGGTCTTATTTTCAAGGAAACACAGGCTGGAGCCAGGTGTGGTGATACACACCTGTAATCCTGGTACTCTGGGAAACTGAGGCAAGAGGATCACAAGTTTGAGCCCAACCTGGGCAACTCAGTGACTTAGTGAGATCCTATCTAAAAAAAAAAAAAGAACAGCCAGGTGCTCGATGTCCTCCAGACCAACAGAGAAGGTGTCCCCTGGGCCCTATCTTATCTGGCAGAGTATGGTAGTTGAGGTTTAGGCAACTCTGAAAATGCTAAAGACTGGAAGCCTTTCAGAATACCTGACTCAAAACAAGGCCACTGCTGGGGAGGTAAGTGGGAGACCAACAGGGGCCCTGGCTGTCCCAGACCCACTTGGCAGTCGTGTCTCAGAGGGTCCTTCACCAGGAGAGGAGCAGCTCAGAGGCACCAGAAATGCCCCATGCCGACACTGCCCAGGCTCAAGGAGATCTCTGGAAACTGAACACGAAATATGCCTTGCGAATGGGGCCAAAAAATGTTACATAAAATGCAAAACGAGGCCCTGCTGGGGCTTCAGGGCCTTGCTCACCACCCTGCCACCGTCCCCATCAGCCTGCTCCGGCAGCACAACACTAGCTAAATATTCTCAGTGCAGACAAAACAAAAGAGAAATGCTCACTTTGAGAGCCTGAGCACCCATGAATAGGAACAAAAGCAGGCTGGGCACCACGTGTTTCTCTCCAGCCTACCCCCATTACATGGGTGAAAACACACAGTCTTCTGTCAGAGCTTTGGGGTCTCAAAGGATTAGAAAAACATCAATAGCTTGAACTTTCCCTCAGAACCCCTATTATAGAACTCTGGATTGAAGAACACTTAGTAAAGAATCAGTAAAAACAACAGCAGGGCTAGAAAATACTAACCTGTGGCGTTGCCTCCTTTTAACTGTTTTTAGGGTATCAGCTGTGGTTTTTAAAGTCTATTTTAATACATTTTCTAAGAGCTTAATATGCACATCAGGGAGGAAGTCCTAGAGGAACACTGTTTATAGGTTGTTCTATTTGAAGAACTGAAGGCCTAGGACGGAAGGGGTCATCGCTCCAAATCACTATAATCTGTTGGCGCGCGCTGACACGAATCTGCCAAGCAATGAGTCTGAAGCGCAACAGAAAATCAGAGTGTTTCCAGACCACAACTCAGATTCTTGGGTTTGGGTTTTAGTTCCAGACGAATATGTTCATTTTAAATACTCTTCAGGGGATCCAAGAATGTCTGAATGGTTGAAAAATTTAGACAACACGGCTTGCAGAAAGGAGCTGCATTTGTAGTTACCTCTGTCGTGAGGAGCCTGTGTCTCTAATCAGCCTAGGAGGAGAGGCGTAGCCAGGGCTCTGGAAGCACAAGGGTAAGAGATGAATGGAATCCCTCCAAGCTGCTGCGATGAGGTGGGATCTACACTGTGTATGCAAGCAATGACTTTGCCTCCAGGTCCCTGCCTCCGCGCCCCGCCACTGAAAGAAAAGGCCAGGCTGACTCACCGCGAGGTGGCTTTGAGTAACCAAAGGGGGAAAGACCCTGAGACCGACCCCTCTGCGCTGTGACTTACTGCATTTCCGCCTCAGTACTGCCTACTGTGGACTTCATTGCGCACCAGAGTCCAGAGAACCTGGCAGGAAAACGAACCCCAACTGCCACCGAAGGGCTGAATCTAGTATGAATTTTTTTTTTTTTAATAGCTTTGTGATTAAAGGCAGAATGTGCCTGGCCCTAAATGCTGCACATGAACAGCCTTGGGGTGGCCTCAGCCATCAAACCACTGGCCCCCCCTGGGGTGTCTCTGATAACTGATATTCGTAAACAAGGAGGTATTTGAGTTAGTTAGAAGGTATGAACCTTTGTTCTTAGAAAATGAGACAAAAACATCTTCCATGAAGAAACCCTTGCAAAGCCACTGGAATAATACATCTGCAAACTTATGATTAAGTAGAAGAACTTGAAATGACCTCACTCTTAAGATACGGGAATTAAATAAACAGCACATGGCAAAGGAGTTAATAGTCTAATATTTAGGGCACTTGCCCTAATCACAGGCAGATGCAACCGCAAGAGAAACAGTCACTATTATGTGGCTCTTTTGGCTTAAAAAGGATTAAAAGGATGATATTTGGTTAAAAATAACTGATTGGCCACATGTCCTTAATGCCCCTTCATCCCAAGATGCCACCAAAGTGACAGGAATGAAAAAGGTGTCAACTCAAAGCAGAGAGCTTGAGAAGGAGTTCATGTTCCTCCATAAGAGCAGCGAGTTCTGCAAATTAAGGACAGAGCAGTGGGGAATGCGAATGGGGGAAAGAAACCACAGGGTAGACAGTTCCCAGGGAGGGGGCTCTTCTGCCCCTCGCAGCCCTGAGGCTCAGAGTTCCAAAAGGCAAAACACAGGACAGGACCAGAACTGACTTGGGGCTGGAACCAGGGCAATTTATGGCCAGTTTCCACAGAAGGGACCCAGCCCCCTCCCCACCCACCGGAGCAGGGGACAGGCTCGCACTGGTGCTGCGGTTTTCGGCAGCTTTTTGAAAAACTTGGCAGATCATCCATCCTATTTCTCCCGAGACATCTAGCCCTGTTTGCAATGTACTGTACTTAAAGATTAGAATCAAAGAGTATGAAAGTGTGCGACGACCTCAGAGCTCCCTCAGACAGGCCCTGGTTTTGCCAGGTGAGGAAAGTGAAGGTAAATAACTCGCCCACAGTTCCCGGGAGCACAGTGCAGACTCTGCCTCATACCTCCAGATTTTCTGTATGGTGTGAGGGGGACCTCTCAGGTGTGGCTCGGCCCGCTGCTCCCAGCAAGGCAGAGGTACGGTACCTTCTGAGCGGTGAATGCACGTGTGCTGATTGTCACTCAGGAAAAAGCCCTCCTTGCAGCGGCACTCGTAGCTCCCCATGGCGTTGACACAGGTGTGCTGGCAGCCGCCATTGTTCTCCAGGCACTCGTCCACATCTGGAGGGGGAGAGGGATTACTAGCCTTCCTTCTGCAGCTGTTTCAAACACCCGGCGCAGCCTGCTCTCAAGCAGACTTGAGAGCCCTCTTCTATCCTGCATCACAGGAGCTCTCAGCATCAAAGCTTCTGGGACCCACAGACAATTAACACAGCCTTCACAGGTCCAGGGCTCATGCAGCCAGGCCCCTGGCACAAACGCGAGATCCTCAGCTCAGTTACCTTCTACTGAACACCTTTGCTTTCCAAGGCTTGGTGCTAGATGGCAAGAGAGCATCCCTGCCCTCCAGAAGCAAGCCCTTCAGGAGACAGGAGGAGAGGGAAGGAGAGGACTCCACAAATGATTCTGAGGCCAGGTGAAAGGTGGCACAGAAGAAAGAGAGGTCACATTTGATTGTGTGGCATTGGCATGGGTTTTATGGAAAAGCCGATAAAACATGGGCCCTTAGGGTCTCTTCAATGCTAAGTCCTGAGAGAAGAGATCGCAGGGGCGGGGGAGTGGGAGCAGGCCCGCAGAGGCTGGGAAGCATGAAGTGTTCACACTGCAGTGAGTCACTTGATTTGGCTGGAGCACAGGGGACATGGAGGGAGTCACAGGAGACACAGTGGGAGAGGGACTGAGGTCACACGCAGGACCCTGAATTCCAGGCGAAGATGCTCCTACTTCATTGGGGAGACAGCTGCTACCACTGGAACAGGGGAGACACAGTGAGACCCTGACTTTGGAGAAATTAGGGAGGCAACGAAGGGTATAAGGCACTGAGAAGGGGAAAAACAGGAATCCAGGGAGTCTAGCCGTGCAGGATCACACCCGAGCTGGCCATGACCACGCTGCCCCTGCCAGGGAGGGTGGGGGTTTGCCGAGACGGCAGGCACAGAAGACTAGAGGCTGGGGTCAACTTTCCCTTGCTCCTCAGGGAATGAATAGTTGACACAGAGGCTGTCTAGCAAAGAAACATGGGAGGAACCAGCACTGGTAAGGACCAGAGCATGGAGCCACAGCTGTCTCTTCCCCCAAGGTGGGGGCGGGGTGGGGATGCAGGTCCTGCAGGCCAGGAAAACCTGAGGGGAAGGAGGTAGCGTTTTTGAAGACCATTTACCTGCAGAAGTGGCCTAAATAGATGGCTGCAGATGAGGGAATCAAAGGCAGGAGTGTGGGAAAGCAAGAAAGGGGCATAGAAGGGGGGCAGAGAGAGGCAGAATTCTGGGCAGCGCTGGAGCAAGTAGAGGAGAGAGAAGGAATCCCAGAAGTCCCAGAGAAGGAGCCAGGAGAAAGGCAGGGTGGAAAGAAGCCTTCTCTGGCCTGCTCTGCCACTCCTTGGGGACCTTCCTTCTCCAAGGCGGTGACATCCTGTGCTCTGCTGTACTGGGACGCTTACCTATCTGCATCCTCAAAACCCTTTGCCTGTCCATCTCTGCTAGACTGCAACCTTCTTGAGGACAGAGCTTTTGGTTGTGAGTAGCACAGCCCTGAAACACAGCAGGCACTCCTGAACTGTTCAGTGCGCAGACAAACAAGCAGGAGAGTGCAGCGTCACAGAGCCTGAGGAAACACCCAGAAGAGCCTCAGACACCACCAAGACTCTACAGAACACTGATTTAAAAAGCAATTTATTTTTGCCCGTCGAAATTCTCATATGTCTATCACTAGCTCCTGGGCATATCTGTAGTCAGAAAATTCACATTTAAATATCTGTTATCTGGTTTCAAGCCTCAGATCTTACAGGCATCTGTCCTCCCACACTACCGGGCAGATGCCTGACTAAACTGATGGGACCGGAGCCATCCCCTAAAGCCTAACAAACTCGCCCTTGTCTATGCCAAAGGCCAAAGGAAGCACATTCCAGAGGATGAGCTGTGCAGGGTGCACCTGGCCTAGATGTCCACGGTAAGGACTCACAGTGAGCAGGAGGGGTCTATGCTGGCTTGGCTATGAGCACAGGCACGCGGCTCTGAGGCTGCCGTGTTTAACTCACTACATCTTTTCTCCGAAGCAATCGGGAGGGGTCGTCTCAGAGAACACGAGAACCTGCCACTCTAGAAGTTTCAACTCCAAGCTTCTTTCCTGCCACAGGAAGAATGTGTCTGTCCCAGTGTGAATGGCA
Source organism: Capromys pilorides (assembly GCA_004027915.1). Taxonomy (NCBI): domain Eukaryota; kingdom Metazoa; phylum Chordata; class Mammalia; order Rodentia; family Capromyidae; genus Capromys; species Capromys pilorides. The sequence goes on along the minus strand of PVKN010026393.1, from coordinate 1,705 downwards.
GAACAGTCTCCGTGTGCTGGTTATACACTTTCAAAGGGACTTCTAAAGAATCCTTAGCCCTGAAGACACACTCAGTGGATGCTGAGAGTCTCTCTGTAAGCAGATATGGTGATCGCGTACACAAATAGACCCTGAGGAGACATGAAGACACTCAGCTGAAATATTTGTGGTATGGGCTCAGGCAAAGCAACACGCCAGGCATCCGGGTTTCTGAGCAGGCCTGTACTCAGAACCACTCCGCCCAGCCCTGGCCCAGGTCCTGAAAGCTTGGATGGTTTAGTTTGTTACTCTTAGGAAGCTCACACTTCCCCCAGGCTGTGGATCAGAGCACAGCAGTAATGACCAGGTCGGCAATCAGATATGAAGCCTCAAAATGCCCCTGTTGGCAAATCAAAGGGAAATCTCCTGCTGAAAATGGAAAGCAAAACGCAACAGACAAAAAACCCATACCCTATGATTTCTAACAAATTACCCACTGAAAGGGATTTCCCTTTCCTGAGTTTTAAACTTATCTCAGTCCTCCCCCTACCCTCAAGATTGTTCTCAAAGTTGCCTTTTTGTGGTGCTGACTGCCTGAAGTCTCCTGAGGGGTCACCACTTCCCTTGTCTTTGACAAACTTTTCCTGACAGCTTCTGGCTTGCAAAGCCACTGTGGAGTCAAGTGTGAACTCTTCCACAGGCATCAACAGGAAAGGACCATGGCTACCTCAGGATGGAGCTCCAGGTGATCGTGAAGGGGATAAAGGTCACATCTAGGTTGAGTCTCAAATGGGACTATTCCCTCACCACACCAGAGCCCTACCACTGAAAACACAAGTTCTGCATGGATTCTTCTAGGGTCTTTACATGCTGCTGTCAAAGCATCTTTATTGGATCAAGTGGCCATTTCTACCATACCATAAAAGGGCACTTGAATAGTTGTCCCCACAGAGCCACAGCCTTGATCAAGCTGCTTCTCTGTTGGCCAGGTAGACACCAGAAGGTCAACTACATGGAGGTCATCACCATAAAGGACCCTGCTGCCACATGTCTCCCACAGTGTCTTCCTGTAAGCTGGTAACACCTGCCTTAAGAGGTCAGGGATATAGCTCAGGGGTGTAAGTACCTGCCTGGCAAGTGCAAGGTCCTAAGGTTGATCCCTTATACAGCAAAACAACAAGAACAAGAACAACAAAAACCCACTTGCCTTAAAAAGCAAACCACAAATACCTACCAACCAGGTGTACTGTATCCCTCAAAGACTGTCCAACACTCAGCCCCATCCAACTGCTTGATATTTCTAAGTTCTATTTTATTCCTGGCACAAAGAACTAATGAAAACAACACTTTTTGAAATCTAATTCAGGAATGGAAACTCTAACAGATGTTGCTGTTGTATGGAATACCAGGAGGATGCTCATGGAAAGTTTCTGTTTTATTTTCTGTCTTTCAAGAAAAGGGGTGGGGTGGGGGGTGTCTATCTGGCAATGACCCAAGCATACATTTGAAGTCCTTAGGACAAGGAGTTTTATCTAAATTCAGGAAAAAAGATATCTATAAGATCAATGAAATAGTTATAAATCAAGATCCTTTTAACCCCAAACCAAAGATATCAAAGGTGACAAGTTAATTTTAGAAAATCAATAAATAGTAATGACAATGTCTGCCCATCTCCTTGGGTTGATGAAGCATTTATATTATGAATGACATTATAAAAACTAAAATA
>PVKN010026392.1:0-13834 GCA_004027915.1 Capromys pilorides | reverse complement strand
TATAATAATCTTTCCTGCCATTACATCTTTCATCAGTGGGTATTAAGAGTCACAACAGATATCCCAGGCTAGCCCAGGAGAGAACCATTGATACTACTTCACCTGGTGCTCAAACTAAGTCTCTTAACTCTTATCAAAGAACAATACTTTTCAATGAAAAATTCTCACTCAAGTTTATATTGTATGTCTTAGATTTTTCAAATTAAATATAAATCAGACTTCTATAGATGAATGTTATAAAATTTTTAAGAGTAAAATACTAAGTTCATTAGATATGCTGGTCCTGCACATCTGCGAAGAAAATCACTATAAATAATAAATGTTCTAAAACAAATTTAGAAAATATTGGTGTCTCAGAGAAAACATTCTCTCTCTCTCTCTCTCTCTCTCTCTCTCTCTCTCTCTCTCTCTCATTGGTGGGAACTATAAAGGAGAACTAGAGCCATTTAACCAAATACTCATGAAGAATGTTTTCAAACAATCTATTTCCATATTCTCAATCAATTTGTAAACATTCATAAAATAACTAACATAATGCTATTAAGTCCTAATCACTCCCATGTCCTGGGCACTGCGCTGAGGGACTTGGGAAATCACTCTTCAAAATCTTCACTGGAAAATTGGAAGCTTCTCCCCCAGGTCTCCAGCCAATGAGTGGACAGGCAGGGACTCCCCATGGCCGGGGGACCATCCCAGGCTCGGCTCGCCTCCTACTGCCCTACCTGGGTCCTGAGTTTGCTTGCAAGGCAAGAACTCTGCACGGCGTCTATGAGAAGCTATGTGGTGGTCGCTTCCTTCATTTCCAGCTTCCCCTTAGACTCTTCCTTCCGTTCACTGGCGGCCGATACTGTTGTGAGCGCGTGTGGAGGACGACCTCCTAGATATTAATTTTGGAAGTGTCTTCACAGCACTGTTATGTATGTGCAAAAGTTGTCGGCTTTCCCGTTGCTGTCCCATCGCTCCTAGGCCTTGCCATGTGTACCAGTGTGACCAGAGAGCACACTTCTCATCAAACCAAAAGCAAGGCGCACAAATTTGGGACCAACTGCCAAGCAGTTGTCATTCCACAATGACGCAGCAAAGCAAAACAGACTGTCAAATAAAACCATTTCCGAACTTCCTTTGATCTATGACTTTTGCTTTGTTTTCCACACCATCTCCCATAACGACGAGGACCTTACATTTCATAAAATTTTAAGAACAGGATAGCTCCTAGTGTTCAAGTAACTTCTTAAAGGAAATCAGTGACATACTCATGGCAGGTTCTGAAACAATTCTACCTTACAATTAGATACGTCAATATCAGTGTACTGAAAGGTGCAGACATGAAGACTCAGGATCCAAAACATTGAGTGTGCATCACCTTGTACTTTTCTGGTCCAGAACTTTTGGCATCACGGAAGTTTAATTTCATTCCCTTCTTATTTGTGGAAATCATACAGAGCTGCAGTTTATAAATATTTTAAGCTGGTCATGATCCCACAACTGAGAGTCTTTTTGCAGGAATTTCAGTGTATGTAACCAGGACCGCGTTGCTTTCTGGCTGGGAGAGGAATGTGATTTATTTATAAGACTCTGATTTCTAATACACATAAACTACAAAACAAGAGACTAGTGTAAACAATTTTCTCTGCTTTGTTAGGTAGGAGGCTATTTTCCTGTAAAGAAAACTCGAGCTGTTCTGTTACTTTGCTGGAGGAGACTGGCTTGCTTTCTTCTCAGGAAATATCAGAGTGTCAGAATCCGAGAAGGCAATGGTAGGCCAGCCCCAGGATGTCGTTTCTTATGGCATGAGAGTCCACGTTTGCCTCGCTTGCTTTTCTAAACGCTGCCGTATCTTTTCCAGTAGTTCCATGCACAGCTCTTCTCAGTTACTCTGGATCTACCGCCTGCTAGGAGTTGGATGGGCTCAGAGAACAAAACATGAATGAAAGCACAATGGGATTCTCATGTTTTATTCATAGGTTCTCTTTTTTATATAGTAGCTAAATATGTCATCAGACACTTAGCAGAAAGCGCTTAACGAGGCGCATACCGAGTCAATTCTCAGCACTGCAGAACCTGAAGTGCTTTGGGGGTCGCCGAGAGACTACGCAGAGCCACCGCCGGGGAAGGAAGAGTGACTTCATTCCCACATCTGCTTCCTAAGAAAAAGTCTCACATCGTGCACAGACGTGGCTTCGGTGGTGGGGTTCTAGGGGCTGTGCGGGTTTCTATGTCCTTGCAGATGCCCCAGCGGCCCTGCACTGTATGGAGGTGACATGCACACCACGGCTCCCCATATTTGCCTGCATCTACAGCAGAGCAGAAAAAAGTAACCTGCAGGCCTCTCTCGTGCTCCTGACCACACGCTCCAGCCTCTGGCCGACCATAGAGGTTTTACACTCATCACCATCAGCACCCTGCAGCAATCTCTACAGATTCCGTAGAAGGAACTGTAGAGGATGGAGAAATGCTTGTTATCATTCTACCGCTGCATTTGAGACGTTAGAACTTGATGTATGCTCTTTTAGTCCTTCCTAAAAATAATGTAGATCAATGCTGGAGGTATGATAGATGTGCTGTTCTTAAAAGTATTACTGGTCGTCACGTTTAAAAATATATAGAAAAGGATCAGGAGAAAGTTCAGTGGACTAAGCCCCTGCTTAGGCAAACTCAAGGGCTGGGGTTTGATCCTGGGCACCATATGCCACATCAGCCTTGCCTCTGGGCACACTGAGCCAGTCAATGAGACTCAGCGCGGTGGCACATGTGTCATCCCAGTGCTGGGGAGGCTGGAAACAGGAGGATCACTATGAGTCGAAGCTGCACAGGGAGACCCTGTGCCAATTACATAAAAAAAGAAGTAAATAAATAAAAATATATAGAAATGATGAAATAGCAGAACACCACAGCCTCTGGAAATAGATCTGGGCTTTCACTTATGTATGTTGGATCTGTTTCTAACTGGGGCAATCATCCCAACCTAGTGTGGGTGCTACTAACTGGCAAACTGTGTGAGTTTCCGGCATTTATAAGGCAATCAGTTTGTGACCATGGCTACCACCTAGTCTATCCTGCTGCTTCAGTCTTCACACAAGGAAAAGACAACAAAGGAAACTGGGTGCAAGAGTCAGCACTGGGTGATTTCAAAACATCACCTGCGCGTCCCTCCTAGAGTGACAGGTGGAGCAGGTGACGATTTCCCCAGTCTCTGCTGTCCCTTCAAGAACAGTGACAATGAGGCTTCCAATTAGCAGAAGAGCCAGGGAGATCTTTCAAGCATTAAAAATAAAATTGCTGTTGCATTATTCTTTGAAATGAGGCCTAGAATGCAAAATGCTATTTCCTCTTCTGGTGGCTTAGTGTTTGCTTATTATAGATAAACATGTCTTAATCCTACCCACTTTGAATGTTTCCTGTCTCCCTGAGCTACTGAAAATAAGAAAAAGTGGATATCTCCAACAGTATGCCACTAAACCAGTTCTTAAAAGACAAACCCCTGAAAAACACCCTGCTATGCAGTATGTCAGTTCCTGTAATATAAATACATTCAAAGAATGTATTTCAATCTGCCAAAGATGACCAGAATGTAAAATTTCTGCATGCCTGGAAGTAGGCTTCCATTAGCTGCCAGGCGCCGGCTTCCGTACTGTTCTAATTCAGGAATCTCTGCTTCTGAACTATCTCACAAAGCATCCAAAAGTAAAAGATTGGTCTCTGATAGGTCATAGACAGCCTTACAGCGTGATGAGCACCGAAGAGGAGCAGACATGTGAGATTACAAGGCTGCAGGCTCAGCATCTTGAGGAACCTCAGCATCCTTAGGTTTACAATTTACTGTTCATACTGAAGCACTCTCTTCTCTCTCCCTCTGCCTCTCCCTCTGCCTCTCCCTATGCCTCTCCTGCTCCCTCTTCCTCTCTGTCTCTCACTCTCCCTTTGCAGCTAGTGCTCTTCCTAGGTCTTTGCTGATGGGGCAAACTCTGTTGCCCTAAGAGGCATCCTGAAATGTGGATGTGCTACCAGGGCTCACTTGCGAAAGAATGAGCGAGGAGAGGATTTGTGGACGCTCCTCTCAGCTCTCCATTCTGAACTCAGAGTCAAAGCCATCATTATAAACTGGGTTGACATCAAGTTTCTAGCCTTTTCTGTACTGTCACAATGGACATTAGTTCTGGAGTTTCTATTATGGGTTAAATTTGCTGCATACAGATACTTTCAGAAATTTTGATTCATAATTCCTTGGGGATCACATTTACAGGAAACAGTGTCTAGCCAGTTACCTCATTGTCTCTTTAGACAATCTGGCTTTGGATTGGAAGAATTTATTCATGAGAGAGGACTGAGCTTCATACTTCTCTACTTGCCCCAAGATGGATCTCTGAATAAGCAGGTATAGGTTCAAGAACTGTGAAGCAAGAGATGATTTAAAATGGTACTGTTCATTGGAATTAGCTTAAATTTGGGTATAATTTTTATTAGTTTACTTGAGTAAGTTTTTCTATACTTGACAGGAAATGATTTCTTCCTGCTTTCTTTCCTAAATCTCACTACCTTCACGCCTCGAGGAGCGGGGCAGCTGTCAGTGTATTCACCGACTCTTTCCCCTGCTTCTCCCTCTAGCAGTGTGCCAGCGGCTGATCTTGCTTTGTTTACTTAATGTGAACCGAAACATGAAATGTGAATGGAAACCTGCTTTCATGAATTTAAGTGGTCTCCCTACTACTAAAAACTCATGTCTTCAACTAGAGTTTCATAATCTAAGGTGCATGGATAGCTTTCACAAGCCTCTCAACTAGAATGTAAGATTGTACGTATGCACCCACATGTGTCTGCGTTGATCTCCAGAGAGAAGCCGTGGCTCTCGTCAGACTCAGCAACAGCCCAGGAACCCCAGTTCTCTCAATGAAGAGCTGTCACGTGACTTTCCTACAATGCACACATTAGTCCTGAGCCTTACCACGCACCGTCCTTGGCATCGGGAAGCGTGCAGAGGTCTCTGCAAGATCCTTCCAGGAGAGCGTGATTTATAGGAAAATATTGATTTTTTTTAAGAAGGTGCATGAAATTTCTTGGTTGAAAAATCTGAACTTAATAGTAAATTTAATGCTGAAGATGTCTGTTATAGTTATAAAATGATTGAAATCATTTTAATTACTTTGGACTTCTTATCAACAGGCGGTTATTTCTCTAAAGTTTACAGGCACATATGACTAGCAGTCCGGCTTGCAGAATGTTCTGTTTTTATAATAGGCTTTCATAGCTGTGTTTTAGAAGCAGATAAAATTCTGGCAGCGTACTTTAGCCACTCAGAAATGTTTTAAATTTCCATATCTAGTTCAACATTCTAAATAAAAAGATTTGCTTTGCAATAATAAAAATAAAGATAACAGTCTATAATAACAATAATAATAATAACATCCTTAGAGAAATTTACTTTCCCATGAGATAGCAAAATATACATATTTTAATATGCCAACTTTAAACAAAAAGATTGCCAGTTCTTCAGCTTGTCTGTGTTTCAGGTGCAGCAGGGCATTTCTCTGAGAACTCTTCATTGTAGAGCCTAATTCTATTATCTTTTTTGAAAAACAAACTCGTAACTGTTCTTGTAGACATTTCTTCCTCCCTCCACTGATTCCCTCCATGTTGCCTTCATCCTTATTCAAACATCATAAGCATTTAGAAGGAACTCTTACCTTGACTTTATAATTTTTTTTAACTCGTCCTTGACTGTTCAATCAAGTGCTCATTCCTCAGATTAGTGTACAGACACACTCAAATCTGTGCCTTACCTCTCTGGCAAGAACCCTCATTTCTGAACCTCTGTGCTGACGATTTAAACTGCTCTAGTTAGATGTCCTGCCGTCATCTCAGTTGCTCTTCTCTCATCACTGGGACAAAATACCAACAGCCAAAATTGAGGAAGGCAAGCTTTCCTTAGCTCACAGTTTAGGGAGCTTTTGGTGTATACTTGGCTGGCTCCACGCAGAGAGGCACACAGCAGATGGCAGCAGCCTTTCACTGTGGCAGAAAGCAGCAAAGAGCAAAGGGTGGCAGCTAGCAAGCCTCTCCCCTCCCCACACTGTCATGCAGACCACTCACCCCAGGGAAGGTGCCGCCTTCACTCCCACATCCCAGCACTGGCTGTGAATTAATCATGAACTCTAGAAGCCACTCCCACAACTGCATAAGGCTTTGGCGGGACACCCAGACACAGACCATGACAGCTACTGATCGTGGAAAGTTTTCCTGCAACTCATTCAACTGCATATGCCTGTAGCCATCCTAAGGCTTGACCACGTAGTTAGTAAGCAGATGGCCAGAGATGCATATAACCTTTACAGGACACTGTTACAACAGACATAAGTAACAGCCAGCTGGTGTTAGGCTAAAAAACTTTTAGAAATGTCAATTTCCTAAAAATCATCTTAAAATACGTAGGTCTATTTGTGTGCCTGGTTACTATCAATAAAGTGGAAATTATAGGAGTGATCAAAATATAAGAGGGATATTTAAATAAAAATGTTACACTAGAAGATACATTGCCATGAATACACCTCAGAAAATGGCCCCTCCCCTCAAGCTTAGAACACGCTCACCCATCATTCTCTCCACTTCTGAGGAAGCTGTGGAGGCCTCTTTTGTGTCTTTACGATACCCAGTCATGACTATGGTGAATGACTAATGCCATGTAATAGAAATCAAAATGATGATCAAAGTTAAATGCTTTTAATAGATTCCACACGCCAGGCAAACATCACAGAGCTGCTAAAGACACACATGCGCACTTCCAAAAATGTCTCAGAGAGTGGTACAACTATAGAGCAAGTGTGTTCATGGAAGACTAGTTACAGGACCTAAGGAAGGGAAGTAACTGAGGAGAATTAACAGTCATATGTCTTCCAGTGTAATAAACGTTTCAAAATTGGAACATTGACTGTATTTTTTATCAGAACTGTAGCGAAGTACGCCTTGTTCAGTATGTGTCTATTTAAGCATCAATTTTTCTTCTTGCCCAAAGGAGTAATGAAGCTATAGAATTCCTACTGTTGCTTTTGGTTTTGGAATAGTTGTTTTGTAAAGAGAGGTATGTATATCTCCCTGCAGAGAAATACGTATTATATAAATGCACAAGTAACTATGAAACTCATGGCTCCTGACTCATGACCTATGGAGCCTAGCATTTTTCCTTGGAAATCATCTCCTAAGTTGCAAGTTGGTAATCATTTCCAGGCAGCATTAATTGGTCTGCCTCTCTTACCAAGTTGAATGTACTTTGCCAGAGAAAGTGTATGGTTACCATATCACTGAGCTCAGCTACAAGTTAAAAGCTCCCTACACATCTTGCTGCAGAACTTACTTGGTCTATTAGATTCTATGGCTGTGCCTTCTTCCCTGCTGTATTTTGCTTTCTTAATCACAGATTTCGATGGTGGGAAACGGTGTCTCAACATAGTTTATTTTTTCCCCATAACAGCACAAGCTAAAATAATCTCTCCCAAAGGAGAAAAATCCAGCAGAGAAAACTGAATTAGAATAGGGAGGTGAAGTTCACATTGAGCCAGAAATGAAAAATAGCACAATTTGATTCTCCAAAATGCTACTATGGCAACTTGCACCGTAACCAATGCTAGAAAGGCATGTCAGGCAATACCTACCTGCCTTATGAAGTGGCTGAAGAAGTGTGACATTTGAAAGGAAGTTTTGCGATCACACCCGTGGGTGAAGAGGGACTGAGGATGAACTACTGAGGACTGGAAGGATATTCATGTTTAAAGTCCCAAGTGCTGGCACCTGACTATATAAAATTCATGACTGAAACTATGGCAGCTACAAGCTAGCGAAGGTTGAGAAGGTAATACGGACGCTCTTCACGGAGCAATTTCCCGTGTTAAACTTCGGTAGCTGGGCAAAGAATTTAAGACTTCTCGGAGTAATTTAAGACTTCTCTGAGTAATTCAGAAAGGCGCTTAGCAACTTCCATTGTGATACTGAACACCTAAGCCTCAATATAAAAACTGCAGTGCCTGAGTGCTCAGCGATCGCCCGGCCCCAGGGATTTGTCAGCGCATCTTTTACTTACTCTTCCCTCCTCAGAATTAGTGGGAGCACAGGTGCCCGGAGGTCTCGCCATCGCGTCCTTAAATAACATGGTCTTCATTCGAATGCACTGAGTTTTCTCAGAATGTTCCTTGTGGCTAACTTTGTATTCTTAGCTTTTGATTTTGGTCATTTCATTCAAGAAGGCTTTCTCGATCCCAAGCTGTGATCCCAGAATTCATAAGTAGCCTCTCATACTCTTCCTAAAGCTTAGCTATTTTATTTGCTTGTTCTTGTTCTATAATAAGCCCAATCAAGACTGAGAATTGTTCCTCCTAGGTCTATAGGAGCATCAATTGTCCAGTACAGCTTCCCAAATCCATCCCTTGTCATGGCTTTGTATGGACACTTCTGACAAACTGCACAGTTGCACAAGAGCATTTACAACATTTGAATAAGTAGTGCGCTGTATAGCAAGGCTGAATGGACCCTGGTGGGTTGCGGTCTGCAGAGGGGCCAGGATCGTAGCTGACCGCATGGGGCCTGCCTAGCAACACAAGCTCAGGAGTCTATCCCTGGTACAAAATAAAACAAAACAAATGTATGCAGAATGTTATCTCTAACCTTGAAAATTCAAAGTCCGACCAAATAACTAGGAAGCTGTCCATGTCTTGTGAAGTTCAGAAAACAGGAAATACTTTGGAATGAATGAAATTATGATGCAAAAAGTTGTGCAGTGCAATCAATACAAGAGATCTTTGAGTGAGTTTTCTTTCTACAACTTGAACTTTTCCCTTTTTGTGGACCTGTCATTTGCATTTTAAAGTCTGCGCTATCTACACAGGCAGTTGAGGATTTTTTTTTTTTTTGCAGATTTTAATATATCTTGTTATATTAGAATTTTGAGTAGCTCCTCTATGTGGGTTTAAAATTAGACTACTTTTCATTTTTGCCCTCAGTGGAATTGAGGAACTCCCTCAGTCCATAGCTTATCTTTCATTAGTTTTGGAAAGTGGACAGTAGAGTCAGGGAGATTGCTTGACAGAGTAAGTGCCTGCCTAGAAAGCACAAGGACCCAGGTTCTATCCCTGGCACACCTATAATTCCAGTGCTGAGGAGGCTGAGGCAGGAAGATTACTATGAATCTGAGCTGCATAGAGAGACTCTGGACCAAATAAATAATAAAAATGAAGTGGACAATATGCCTTTTTCTCTCAAAGTAATATAAACTTTATCTTCTCATTTTACTGTTTATGTTTTCCTTCTTTTATTATTTTACATACCTTCATCTCTATAGAACTCATTTTCAATAGAATCTTCTGACCTCTCTTCAGTTAATTCTCCTTAGCTAATTTAAGTCAGCCACTGTCTAGGTATCAATTTGTGACTTGGCTTATTGCATCTTTAAATGATAGATATGCTTGACATGTTTTCCAAAGGTGTAGGTTTATTTCATGGGCTCCAATATTCTAACACAATTTCAAACTTGGTTTATAATTCTTGAACCTAATAAGCATAAATATAGTTCATGTTTGATAATGTATTAGCTATGGTTGCTATCATTTTGTCTCCACTTTTGATGATTCTTTAGGTGATTTATTGCATTTCATTTTATTATGTACCTAGTTAGACCTAATCATGGTTCATATCCACTGGGTTCAGAAATAGTTAGAAATATATAGTGAAAGTCTAGGATATTCCAATTTTCCAGAGAAAGAATTTTAATTTTTGTCTCACAGGCGTATTTCAGTTCTACATCACCTTAACCTAGTTTATTTTCTTTGCACCGAGTATACAAGTTCATATCTTAATGATTTTTTGTAGTTATCACAAAATTTCTTGGCTGTGAAGTCAAGCAATGGCGGAATTTTCTGTTCTTGTTGTAACTCAAGAGCATGCTTTAGGTTAGCCTAGTCACTCAGGGAATGTGTTATTAACATTAGTAAGGAGCTGGAGATGACCCCGTGCAGTGCTCCTCTGAGTCCTCCACGCGGAGCCCAGCTCTGTGCCACCACTAGCCTTTTAGTGCATAGCAGTGAAGTTTACCCAGTGTCCCTACTGTTTTTCTCTGTTGCTCAAAGGCGCTCACTTCTTCTCTTCACCGACATTTGTGCGCCTCAGGTATACATTGAAGATGCTCCTTTTCTAATATTTTACAGGATTCTCATGAGCGTTCCTCCTCTCCTGCACTGAGCAGTATCCCTGCCCTCTTTCCTGACATGAATCAGCTCCCGCTTCCGCTGTCATCTATCTCAATGTCCCCTGAAATACGTTACCATCTGCCCAGGCTGACTCTACGCCTGCTCTCTAAAGAGTTTCTCTTCTTTGCATAAATACAGTGCACATCTATTCTTTCAAAGTCCAATTCTTTTCTCCTCTAGTTTTGGAGAACTTATGGTCTCTCCAGTAAACTTAGTCTATCTTTCCAAAGTGAGGTAACAATGGTGCTGCCATTGGGTACTGAGTGGCATTTACTGAAACTGTCCTGAATGTGCCAGGGAATGAATGTCCTCCAGATCTATGCATGCAAATCTTAAAACCTGCACAGCATTATCAGGAGGCAAAGGCCTGAAGAGGTGACCATGCCATGAGCTCCGAGTCATCTTATGTGAGATTGGGGGCTTGCAAAGAGGCACGTGAGATCCCTCTCACCCTCTTGCAGTCATGTGAAGACATACAGAGATGGTGGATAGTGACACACCTGGAAACACATCCCAGCAGGTACTGAATCAGCTATTGCATTAAGGTTGTCTACAGAGCTGCAACAAATGTCTATTATGTCAATCACCAGGACTACGGTATTTTATTGTAGCAGCTTGAATTAACCAAGAAAAAGTTCTAATTTTGTCCTCTAATGACTGCATATTTTGGAGGAGCATGAAGTGCAATACTTTTTATAATCCTAATATAATGCTGTGCCCATAATAGAGTCTGTATATTATTTTAAATAAAGTACACAGTTAAGAGTCAATAGGATTACTGAGAATTTTGTCAAATTTTTTTTTGACAAAAGGCTTCCAAAATTAATATTGACATATTTGCCATGATTAAAACTTAATGACAAATAACCACAGTAGCTTAACTGGTTTTGGCAGTGAAAATTCATTTGTGTCACAGAAACTCTTTCATTGATACATTTCATTGCAAAAACCTAGGGACAACTTCTGTAAGAGTTCCCAAGCGCTTTATGCATTTAAGACTAATTCTTGCTGCTTTAGAATTATAGTAAATCACTGAGGACTTACTGTCGCTGAAGTTGCTTTTGTGGAAGAAGTTGGCCGTGTAGTGGTCCAGGGAAGCACGTGAATGATGACCGTACAAGTGGTGGACAGCTGACCTGCTTCATTCCCACCTAATTCATCAGAGACTTCAACAAGTAACTGGAAAGTCACAGGGCCTTGCATTCCTTGCAGAGCATCATCCTGGAAATTCTGCCTGGAGGCCAGAGATGGGGGCTCTGCACCCAGTCTCTCGAGTGTGAATTGATTATTTGTATTTCCTGAGAATGACGAGATAAGGAAACAGAAGTAAAACTGCATTAGGCATTGCTTTCTTAGTTCGGCTTCTTTTGAAAAATAAAATATATTTCCTATGTTTATAGCAGTAACAAAAATTTCATGAATGTCTTGCAAAATAGTATAGAAATGATGTAATTGAAGTCCTATGTCTTACCTCCTACAATTAAATAGCTGAGATGCTCCTGCGGAGAATCTCTGTCTGAACAGTTGAGTTGGATAAATGGGCCTTTAACAGTGGAATAAATCCGCCTTTCCAAATGTGGTGGGTGACATACAGGAGGTTCATCGTTCACATTCTACAACAGTAAGATATTGTCTCTTTCAGCTGTGTCTCGGGCATTTTGCCATATTTAATCAATTACTTTTTTAAAGGGTTACAATGCAGTATTTGCACTTCATGGTATTGCTCTAGTATATTTTGTGCTCAAGTACACAAGACACCTTGATTATTTTAGATTTGAAGAACACTTGTTAATTGCTCATCACACATTTTTTTCTTGTTTAGCGATACCCTAAATCCCATATTTTTCTAATGCTATGAAGGAAGAATTAATTTTTATTTAACAGATGCTTATTTCTTATATGACACTGTTATGTTAGGTACTTATGAAATTTATGAGACTATTTAACTTCAAAACTAATGGTGCCAGGGATAGAGCTCAGCAGCACAGTGCCTGCGAGGCAAGCACAAGGTTTGCAGTTTGATTATCAGTACAAAATATAAATAAACAAATAAACAAGCAAGCAAACAAACAAAGTAAATGTCATCTACTTCAAAAATTTCCCTTTGTTATATAAAAGTAGGTTGTCAAGTAGACAAATCTAAAGGAAACCTATTTCACTACTGGGCAGTTTTAATTATTAGGAACTTTTGCTTTTTTTAATTTCATGTTTGTTTGCCTGAAAATTCAGCCTGTTTTGCTCTGCAAAAACCCACAATTTAGTAGAACATGCAAGTCACATTTCAGGGCAGTAGACAGTTTCAGTAGTTACACTGAAAAGTGAGTTATCTAGGAGGATGTTTGAATTGTAAGGTTGACCCTGTCCCAGAGTACAAACTAACACCTCTCTTGTTATCATCGCTCTCTTCTTGTCCACCTGTCACAGACATTGCACATCAATAAGGGAATCATTTCATGATGTCCTGCATTGCCAAAGCACAAGATGACCTGTGGGAGTTTCCCAGAACTCTCTCTGCTTTTCACTGCTTGAGTCTGCATCAGGGTGGCCACACGGTTCTGGAGCCGTCTCCATGGCCTGGAGCTCACTGAGGAAGATGCTACTGGGCTTTCAGGGTGGAATATTAAGTGGCCCCAAAGAGTCCAGCTCCACACAGCCATTCTCCATGTCCCTAGAAATTGCTCCTGCACATCCCAGAGTGCCTCGCCTTGGAGGCCTTTTGCCCTGCAGGCAGCACAGGGCAAACCGTGTCCTTCACTCCCTGAGCACAGGCAGCTTGGGTTGTTCTGTTGCTCCTCAGAGGCCATGAAATGCCACTTGCTGGGACTGGTGGCCCATTTCAATGAATAACAGTATCTTAAAGTCATGCCCCTGGAAAGAAATTCCCATTTGTCTTTTCTCTCTTCAAATACAGGTAAGAAGAGAAAGAGAGTATCTGTCCTTATGTTGTCATAATTGCTTTGGGAACAGTAAATAAAGGTGCCTGTCACTATCTTTTATTGAATGCCCAACACATGTGAGACTCCGATTTGCCCACCCTGATGTGGGCTCCACACAATAACCGCACAAAAAAGCTAGTGTTTCATAACACCAAGTGAAATACGCTAAGACAAATGTTCAAGCTTAGAGATTTATTGGGTGATAGAAGCAGAACTCAAAGACATGTTGAACTACAGTTACAATTTTGACCCGGTGCTGCTTTCTCTTCTCAGCTCAGCTCTCACCACTTACGTAGCTGCCTGCTTCTCCTGCACGCTAGCGCTGCCCACGCCTGGAAGGATATCTTGGGGCTGTCAGCGGGAGGACGCCTTTACCTCGGCCTTCCCATAATGCCTCACCTTCTGTGCATCCCTAAGCTCTTCTAGCTTAAGCACCTGTGGTTGGTATGTTTCATAATTTCTTCATATATGACCTTAAATGTTTGAATTACAGCCACTTTTCCTCATTAATCAAATATGATTTTTTAAGTCAAACAAACAAATTTTGAATATTCTAAACCTGAAGTGTTGGTAGTAAACATTTTAAAATTCATACAGGTACCTGGTCCTCTCTATGAGAAGAAAAATCGTTGCTTAGGACTCGACCTAAAATTTCATCTTTCAAATAGTTAC
>PVKN010026391.1:0-13835 GCA_004027915.1 Capromys pilorides | reverse complement strand
ATTTTGTTGATAGCAGGGAGCACACAGAGTAGGACAGCCCCAGGGAGCAGATACCTTACTCATGAGCAAGCATGATTATGTGAAAATGGGCAAGGAAGACCCAAATGAGAGGGGCTACAGATGCAAAGCAGAGAAATACTGATATGTTGTTGTATTCCACAGTGAGAGAAAGGAAAAGGAAATCTGATAAGATCCAAGTGAAAAATGATAAAGAAGTTCCTTAAAAGTTAAGAATGAAACTACCATGTGGTCCAATAGTTACACTTCTCACTAATACATAATCAGTAGCTGTCAGATAAATTTCTTGTGGCTGAGAAAACAAATTCACCATCCACATGCTAAAGGTGGAAAGATTTATTTCCCTTGCACTTTTTAGAATTTTAGACCATAGTGGGCTGGCTCAGAGACAGAGAGGCATGGCAGAATGGTACCACAGAGGATGTAACAGTCTATATCGTGGCAGGCAGAAGGCAGCAGCTGCAGCAAAAGCAGCACAGCAACCTTCCTTCTCCCCCGCCCCTTATACTCCATCCAGGTTATAAGCCTGCTGAGTTGTGCCACCTACCTTACATTGTGGCTCCACTCTTCAGCAAATCCCTTCAGCCACACCCAGAACTATGCTGGCCCAACTTAGTAGAACATGTCTTACTGAGATTCCTATAATCATTTAAGTATCACAGCAGCTCCAAGTGATGTCTGCTTGTTCACATTCATTGCAGTTATTGGCAATAGTCAAGAATCAACCTGAATGTCCAACCACAGATGAGTAAGTGGAGAAGGCAAATGAGATACAGGATTGATGTCTCGTGGCTGAAGGCAGCCTGTGCCGTTTCCATCTACAACTAGAAGCAAGTGGCTCTGGGAGGAGGGAGGTGTGGCACAGAAAACTGTGGAACTAGGTTGTGAGGGAGCTAAAGCTAGGCAAGTCCCTGAAGGCTGGTGTTTGGAAAGATCAGCACTATGACTTGCAGCATGGGAGGAGCTGAGTCTCAACAGGGAAGTGGCTGTTCTACTTCTTGCATCAGAAAAAGGAAAAACACTCTTAGCCCTGGTTCTGCAGTTGCCCGGGGATAGCAAGCAGTGCAGAACAGAGATCTGAGCAGTTAGGAGAACAGAGATGGTTGGCATAATTTCCATCTTTTCTCTCATTATTTAAACAGGGTTGGGTCAGCAAACTTTCTTAGACCTTGGCACAGTGCAGGGAATATGACGCAGTTTGGGATAGATTTGGGGCTGAAGGCATCTAGAGCAACTCCCTGTGCCACCTAGGAAATCTCTACATTTTCTATAATGCTAAGACATGAGTGACACAGTGTTATCTAGAGTAACTGGATGCCTGACAGAGTATAAGCATGGGCATGGGAAGAAAGGAGCAGTTATGAGGTGAGATCAGTAGAGAAGATGAGACCTGCAGAAAGACCCCAGCTCCCATCCTCCTGGAGATGGAACTCTCAGCTGGTAGAAATGCAGTGGGGAGACCAACAGAGAAGACTTGAACATGAATAAAGACAAGGAGTTCAGTGTGTGCTGTTTTACAGCATGAGGGGTTTGAGTCAGTGTGGAAATCAGTGTATCAGTGTACATAGCATTTGAACTAGTTACATGGCTTCTAGGTACAGTGCCCATACTAGTAAGCCAGACTCAGAAAGTGATATATATATATATATATATATATATATATATATATATATATATTATTTTATTCTTATAAAATAAATATAAACTGTAAGTCAATAAAGCAGATGATAGGACTAATAAGTATACTCAGAGACAGGGAAGGGGATAAGTGGGAGAAAAGCCAATGGAGACAACAGTACTGAAAATGATTGGGGCCAGGGAGATAGCTCAGTAGAATAAGCACTTGGCACTTACCTGGCAAGCATAAGGTCCTGAGTTCAATTCCCGGTCAAAAAACAAAAAGATGAAAATTATCAAGAATATGTTACATGCATAAACCACTCCATTCCCAAGTAAACATCACTATTGTCTATCACAGACAAATATAGCTTTATATTAATGAGGTGGGTGGCCAGAAAGAACAAGCTCAGGACAAGCAAAGGGTATAGAGCAGCGGTTACTAAAGGCTTAGGAAGGATGGTTATCTAATTCAGTCAGATGGAATGCGTTGTTGAGATCAACTGTTCTGCATGGTGACCATAGTTAATATAAATGCTTTTGGAAAATTTCTTGGAGTAGATTTTGTGATCACCAAAATATGTGAAGTAATGGATGTGATAATTAGTTTATTTAACCTTACATTATAAAGATATTTTAAAACATCACATTGTACAACAAAAATATTTACAATTTTTGTCATTTATGTATTTATGTATTTATTTATTCATTCATTCATTCAATTAGTACCAGGGATCAAACTCAGGACCTAGCACTTCAGGAAGTTGCTTATGGCACTGAGCTATCTTTCCAGTAACCTTTCTTCCAGTGAACATGTTTGGCTCCTTTGTCAAAGATAAAGTGGCTGAATGCATTTGGAGGTGTATCTGCATCTTCTATTCCACTATATCTCAGGTCTGCCTTTTTCTAATATCATGCTGATTTTATCACAGTAGCTTCATAGTATAATTTTAGGCCTGGGAGTGTGGTGCCCCCTAACTTGTCTTTGTTGCCCAGAATTTGTTTTGCTAGTTCAGGTCTTTTCCAGTTACAAATGAATTTTAGAATTACTTTCACTAAAAATGAAATGTAAAGGGTCCAATGGATATTGGGAAAAGAGAATGAACCTATTCAAAAGGAAGGAATTACTGAATTCAGGAGAAGAACAGGAGAGGGAGTGGGGCAAAGAGATGCATCTATGTATGTAGGCTGAGTGGTGTGGACAAGTGTACACTGCATTTCTACTGTTCTATAGGAAGGAGCAGTTAATGCCTGATTTTTTTTTCAGGACTGGAGTTTGAACTCACAACTTTGCACTTGCCAGGCAGGCACTTGTGCCATGGAGCTATCTCCCCGGCCCCCAATGCTTGGTATGTTTTGTCTTCTTTTTTCAATTCTTTTTCAGTTTTCTATCTTAATTGTTTATCTATTTTTTCTTTCTTCTCCCAATTTTGCATGCATATATCTGCTAATATGAACAACTAGCTGGAAGACAACATTTTGCATTACAACAAATACTATGAAATCCATGCTATTTTGTTAAGTGAAGTTCTCTATCATCTGTATTTTTCTGCTTTAATGCTATTTTGTACTCTCTTCAAAAAAAAATAAAAAATTAATATACATAAAAATAAATTATTTTCTCTAGATCTGTGAAGTATGTTAGTGTTATTTTAGGTTGGGATTGTATTGTATCAGTACAACAGCTACAACAGCTTTGGGACTCTAGACATTTTCATTGTATTTATTCTTCTTATGCAAGAGCAAGGAATACCATTCCATTATCTGATATTCTCTTCAATCTCTTTTTCTAGGGTACTTTAATCATCATTGTAAAGATCTTTTTTCTTCCTTTGTTAGATTTATTCCTAAGTATTTCATTATTTTGGATGTTATTATGAAGGGTATGATTTCCCTATTTCCTTTCTGCCAATTTGTCATCTGTGTAAAGGAATGCTATTCAATTTTGAGTGTTGACTTTGTATCCTGCTACCCTACTGACTTTGGATATTAAATATCTAAGTTTCTTGGTGGAGTTTTTGGGGTCTTCTATGCAGAATATGATCTCACCTGCAAATAATGATAATTTAACTTTTTCCTTTCTTATCTTTATTTCTTTTATTTTTCCTCTTGTCTAAATGTTCTGGCTAATGTTTCCCAGGATATATTGAATAAGAACAGTGGTGTGTGTCTTCATGAACTCAACTAAAGTCAAAATGCTTTAAAGATCTACATATTAGAAAAGAAACAAATTTTCTGAAAGAGAAAATAAGTATAAATCTCAAAAACATAAGTTTAGACAGAGAATTCATCAATAAAATAGAGACTGATGGTAAAATATCACAAGGAATCAACAAATAGAGTCTCATCTTATTAAAAAGCTTTGCACATCAAAAGAAATCTCAACACAGTGAAAAGACAACACACAGAATGTAAAATGTTTATATTCATCCATCGCATATTCTAAGAAATACAGGAAGAATTTAAAAATCAGGCTCCCCAAATTCAAAGTCCCAGTCCAAAAATGGGTATCTAATATGAATAAATACTTCTCAGAATGGAGAAATAAAAATGGCAAAAAAAAAAAAAAACATGAAAAAAAATGTTCAACGTCAATGGTCATTATGAAGATACAAATTAAAGCAATGCTCAGATTCTGTCTCACCACAGCAAGAATGGCAATCATCAAAAACAAACAAACAGAGCCAGCCAGATAACTCAGGGGACTAAAGAACCTGCTTAGGCAGGCACAGGGACCAGGCTTCCAAACCTGGCCCAGGGGCATGCTGAGATGACTACTGAGACTGAGCATGGTGAAGCACACCTGTAATCCCAGCACTTGAGAAGCTGAAAACAGGAGGATCACTAGGAACCCAAACTGTGTAGCAGGACACTATAGCCCCTATACTAAATACAGAAACAAACAAATGGAACAAAACAAAACAGAAAAACAAACAAAAAAGACAATTGTTATCAAATGCTGGAGGGGCTGTGGGGTAAAATGGACACTTCTCCACTGCTCCTAGCAATGTAGATTGGTGCAGGCACTATGGAAATCCGTGTAGGGATTCTTTAAGAAACTGAGATTAGAGGTCATATTTAAACCAACTAGTCCTTTTCTGAGTATCTTCCCAGAAGAATTAAAAACATAATACCACAGTGATATTTGTGCAACCAGATGTATAGTCAAACATTTTGTAATAACTCAATATTAGAGAAAATCTAGATGCCAATCACCAGAGGAATACATGAAAAAGATGTGTCTTTTTAAAATATAATGGAGTACTACTCAGCCATAAAGAAGCATAAACTGAAAACTTCTACATGCTGTAACTTGAGACCAAATTCATAAATGAAATAGATCAGACTCATATGTGTAAATAAACATTGCATTGTCTCACTAGTGTGAGAAATTAAATGAGAACATAGGTTGCAAAATAGATATTGTGAACTGGGAAGACATTATGCAAAAGGAAAGACTAACTGATGGAGGAAAGGAAATAGGGAAGGGAGAAAGAAACAAAAGAGTATTCAAAAATGCAAATGGCAGATAAATACATAGTTAAAATAGTTTTACAGATAGTTTGCTTTAGTTCCTTGAAAGGAATGTTTCGTACTAATATTGTTTAGACCAGATATCATGCCTGTATCTCCTACTCTGACTAATTAATAAGAAGACATCAATATGCAATGCATCAACCAATTTAGCTATTCCACTAACCTGTAAGAGAAAATACGTACAGATTTCAAAAACATAAGTATAGACAGAGAGCTCATGAACAGAACACAGACTGACAGGAAAATATTACATAGAATTGATGAATGGGATCTCATCTTATTTGAATGTTTTGCACAACAACAAAAAATCTGGGGGCTGGGGAGATGGCTCTGTGGCACAGTGCCTGCCTGGCAAGTGCAAGGTCATAAGTTTGAACCCCAGTTGTGCAAAAAAAAAATCTCCAGACAACCCCCAAAATGGAAAAAAAATATATATCCATCTGTTGCACATTCAAAGGTCTTAAGTCTAGAATATATGAAGAACTGAAAATATCATCTTCCTCAAATTCAAAGACCCAATCCAAAGCCGGGTATTTAATATGACTCTACACTGGGTCTGAACATGAAACTGAATTTCATGGTTCATCTTTTATCTCTCTAAGATAAAAAAGTGAGAAGTTATTGACCTAAGATAAACTTAAATAATATACAAACCTAATAAAACCAAAGAAAAATATTTAGCATTTTATATGTGAAAGTCAGATACTCTATGACAGAAGAAAATATTTTCAAACAGTAAAACAGGTAAGAGAAATAAGTGAAATATCTAAAACAACAATGTATTATGTGAACACACCACTGAATCAAAGATTTGTATAGAAATATTATGACAGAAAAAGGACAAAGTATATAAAAACATAATGAATGGTAGAGAAAACCAAAGAATCAATAAATGCATTGAAAATATATCATTTCACAAGTAACTTTACATTTGTCTGATATAATAGAAAACTAAAAATACATAATATTATTAGACACAGGGAGACACAATTGTCAAAATATTAGTAATATAGAATGTTACAACAAATTTTAAGAAAGCAAGGAGTTTTTGCCAACAGTTAAACTTTCAGCATCTTTAAATTGCAAAGTTTCACTTGTAGTCTTTCACAAAGTTATAAAATATGTATATAAGAGTGTTGCTTATAGTGTTGTTTCTAATAGAAAATAAATTGGGGGATACCTTAAAATTTATCCATATGTAAATAGTTAAAAATTGGGCTATAGCTACATATCACAGTACAGTTAAAATTATGAGTAACAAAAACATATTGTGAATATTGGGAAACAGAGGTGTTCAAATGGCAAGAGGACCAATCAGAAAGGGAGGGGGAAAAGGAACAATGGGAAAAGAAAGCAAAGGGAACAGAAGGAAAAAATAGGGGGAAAAAAGCTTTTGTCAATAAAGAGGGGAAACGGGGTTGAAAAGACCGGAAGACCTTTGGGATAAAAGAAGAATTAAGCTATGTTATGTACAGTTATAAAGTCCCTATGATGGATGTGGTCATTATGTATATCTGAAATGCATCGATAGAGTTAATTTTAAAAATTATGAGTAAAATTAAATGGTTCTTGACCGGCAGACATTAATCATGCCCAAGTTCTGATACACTGGGGACACAGTTAGCTGGAGTCATGAGTAGGAGGAGTGCAGGGTACAACTCGGCGTGTGTATCAACCGGTGGGCGAACATATCTGAGGGATGTGCTCACGTGGCTGTGACCTTTGGACAGAGACGCAGAAAGATGCCAAGGAACTGGGAAGTGGGAAGTGGGAAGTGGGAACTAGATCTGCTTCTAGTGAAGGGAATGACTAAAATGAGGATGAGAAGAGGGTGTTTTGTGCTTTGTATAAATGTACGTACTTATGCTTTAGAAAAAACTATGTTTACTTTGAGGATAAAAAGTGAGAGCTTTAAAACTGAACAAATGCAACAGGGAGTTATTGGAAACCAGCTGACTGTAAAATTTCTGTGACTGGAAGACACTATTTATTCATTCATTCATTCATTCATTCATTCATTTTTATATGTTATGGTTGGCTCAGCGTGCCCTAGGAGAGGGGCTGGCACAGCACGTGGTTCCAAGGATCGAACTGTGATTCTTTCAGTTGCCTAAGCTTTCCTAAGCAGGCGCTTTAGACTGCTGAACCATCTCGCTGACCCTGAAAGACACTACTTAGCAGAGCTAGGATATTTGTTTTTCTTTCTTTTTAAAATGTATTTAGGACAGGGTCTACAGGGTCTCACTACACAGATCAGACTCATAGTGGTTCTCCTGTTTCCAACCTCCCAAGTGCTGGGATTACAGGCGAGCACCACTGTGCCCAGCCTCATTCACCATCGCAGCTTGCCCCAGAACAGGACCTGCACTCCAGGAATCAAACCTCTGCCGCTGCGCTCTGCCTAAGCAGGTGCTTTAATCTGCTGACTATCTGGCTTGCTTCTAAGATGTGTGTTTTTCATAGTATCTTTTCTGATAAATACAACTACTTTCATAACAGATAAATTTATACATTCAATTGAACAAAATTTCATATTTCAATAATCTCTGAGTAGTTCATTATAATATACATTTCATCAAAGTTATGAGAATTTCATATATCATTTTTCTATGGTATTGAGAATAATTGTGGCTTCTTAGAAAAACTAGGAGTTTCTCTTAAAGACCTCTGAATTAAAAATAAAAATTAAATGGGCAGGCTAATGCAACAAACTAGAAGTTGAATTGTCTTTCTATTTTGGGTTTAGTTTCTGATTTACTTATAAGATGTGAAGAGAAGTGCTGAGTACATCAGACACAGTTTTCAGAATTGCTAGATTTAATGAGTTTTAGATTGTCATCCAGATACAAATTTGTGGAATTCTGTATCTCTGAGTACAATGGTTTCCTAAAAATCTCAGGTCCACGCTTTGCTTTCCTCCTGACAATTACTTTAGTGTACATTTCTCCAGAAATGGAACTTGGGAAAGGATTTTATGTTATAACAGCTAGTGGTGAAATGATTTTAGGAACTGCCAATAAGGAGGTGGTGTTTGAGGACAGAGACTAGCAGACATCAAAGGAAAGTGAGAGGGGTTCTCCATTCAGTGATTCCTGTGAGCACTGGGGCTCAATCCTGCTCATCCTACTCCCAGTGGTCTAAGGAAACTGATGGGTAGGCGGCACTCCCTGAGCCACTGTCAAGGGCGGTGGCTGTCTTAGCACTTCTTATTCTTCATCCAAACAACTGCCTTATTGAAAGCTCTCAAGCGATTCTTACTCAGCCTTCAGCATGCAGGAATACTTGCTCAATGTTATGGTTTGTGTCTAGCTATCCCTGCAGAAGCTTTATGAAGTCTTTGGGTTTGTGATTAATTTAGGATCTAATGTAGGGGATTATGGGTATAAGTTCTACATGGCCCCAGGTTGGGCAAATTGCATACAATATAAGGAAGGGAGAAAGGCTTGCTCGCTGCTGCAGCTGCTTCTCCTTCTTTTGTTTTTTGCTGTTTTCCACCAACAACTCTGCCTTGGAACCAGTTCAGATGGACTGAAACCTCCATGAACTGTGAGCCAAATAAACCTTTCCTTCCTTAATTCTGGGTGTTGGGCATTTTCTCTTAGCAATGAGAGGAAAGTAACTGAGACACTCAGAATATAGAGACAAGCTGACCAGACCCTAGCTACACTGCCTCCCTTCACTTCCACTTTGTCAGTTCATTGTTTGCATTCTTTGTTCTTTCACTTTCTTGGTTTTCAGCTCATGGCTGCAGTGATTGCTCATTCATGGTTCTCCCCAAGGACCAAGTGGCGGCAGTGTAGAACCATTAAGTTCCATAGTGTCTTACATCATGGATCCATACTCTTTTTTTTGTTGTTGCTGTTGCTTTGTTTTCTAAGGATTACTTGACTTGCCCACCATAGTAACTCCTTTTTTTTTCTGTCTCTTTCCCAATTTCTTATCATAATAAGTCCCAAAATGGATAGGAAGGAACAATAGCTAACAGATGAGAGATGTAGCTCATTTTTCCAACAACTCAGTTACTTGCCTTCTAAGGAAGTAGAAGAATATTGAGCACTCCTTGTGTATTAAATATTCAGTACTAATGACAGTTGTATATTCTTTGGTGATTAGGAGATTCATTAGATTCATGCATATTTCCCTGTCCACTGTAACAGTGCTATTATGTACAGGCGCATAGAGAACCACTGGTCTATTTCCATCCTTATGGTGAGGAAAATCAGAAGGTGATGCATTGCAAACCTTTTATTTTTTGTGTCTCTAAGTGACAGATGGCCTTTGGTGTTCATTTATATGCAGTGCAAAGGTCTACACGTTTTATGTTCATAGAACCACAGAGTTTAATTCTGAGATTGCAGTTTTGGTGTGTCAACAGTGCTGCTCAGGAAGTAGAGATGTTTGCCACTATTCTAGAATATATGTATACTATTATTTCAGGCCACTTCTCTCTATAAATCTACTTGATAATTTAGTGCAAGTATTAGCAAACTATTGTGCATGGTCAAGTACCTGTCTTGATAAGTAAAATTTCATTTTAAGAGCCAGATATATCTGCATATGTTCTTCCTAAAGACATTTTCATCCTGCTAGGATATGCCATCAGTAGTTATAACACAGAACAAAAGGATATCCTAACTACTATTTGCTAAGCAATGATGCTAGACAGCAAATGAGCTGTAACCTTTAAATATGTATTGTATGCTCTCTTCTTAAAAGAAAGTTTTACTAACACCAATAATGCTGTATTACTGAAAGACCTTTACATTGGGAAGTTTTCCTTTCACTAGTTTTTCAAGGTCCATTCTGATGAGGATAATGATCTTACACTATTTTTTATCTGACAGCAAGACACTTCACCAACTCATTAACTGTCTTAGTTACTCTTCTCTTGTTGCTGGGACAAATACCAGACACACAAGCTTAGGGAGAAAAGGCTTATTGAGCTCACAGTTATTGGAGATTTCATAATTTAAAACAGCCTGAATTACATAGCAAGACCTCAAGTCTCTATGCCGCCATATCTAAGCTGATTTAATCCATACCTCCAAGAGATCGCTGCCTGGGAGGGACCTCTGACAGCATGTGCTATCAATTTAACATGCCTCTCAAGCCCTGCCCTAGTCCTTTGGACCCACCTCTCTAGCCACATGCTTGACAGCTCCATGATTTACACAAGGCTTTGGAGGGACAACTAGATACAAGACATAACATTGATGAAACATGAGATTTGTCTCTTTATTCTGTTAGGTCATTTGAGGAAGTGTCAAAAGATCATCTATGCGAGTAAGGAAGCAGGGTCAGTGCATCAGGAGAAGGTGACAGAATATCTCAGATACCGGCTGGTGCAACTCTTGTGTCCTCTGCATTATCATGCTTTCAAATTTTATGTTTTGACATTTTAGGAGATTTATATACCTGGAGAGAGATTATATAATCATCTAGCTCTTTATTTCTCTAACAACTTACCAACCATATGTGATGCCCTCAGCCCATAGATACCACTCCAATGGCTAATATCTAGATGCCACATAAGCATCATGAGGTCATAGGTGGAGCTTTGTGGAGGTGACTTGATAACATGCTTGGGATAAAAGCAGGAGCGCTACTGACCTTAAGGGCAGGAAGGTAGCCTGGGTAGAATATGAAGGACAAAAAGGATTGTCACCACTGCTTGCTGCTGTTGCTGCTGCAGCAGCTTTGCTTGCTGTTTTGTGGCCTTCTGTCTGCCATGAAGTGTTTCTCCCCTGTGTTATCTAGAGACACCCTAGCTTGGAGTCAGCTAGTTATGGACTGAAACCTCTAAAAACTTTGGACTCAAATAAACCTTTGTGCCCTGAACTTGTGGGTATTGAGCATTTTGTCTCAGCAATAAGGAAACTAAGATAATCACTTTTCCTCTTTAGTCCTTACACACTAAGACAATATTCTCTTTGTTCTAAATTGTTCAGAAGCAGAAAAATAGAGATAAACACTACTACAAGAATGTGATTTGCTTATGGACTATATATAGTAGGGTTAGTGAAACTTTGAGAGCTTTCAGTGTTGTGAACAGCCATAGATTCACAATTGTAATACCAAATTTGAAAGACAGTTCAAAGAAAAGAAAGTACCAATAGCTGGGCATGGTGGCCTGTAATGCCAGCACTTGGGGGGCTGAGGCAGGAGGAATAGTGTGAGTTAGAGATCAACCTCGGCTACAAAAGTGAGCTCAAGGCCAGCCTGAACTGCATAATGAGACCCTGTCTCAAAAAGACCAAAAAAAAAAACAAAAAAACAAAAAAAAAAAAAAACACTAGGAATTTGCAGAACTCATCATTAACTTAAGGGGTAAACTCTGTGAGATTGAGATATGAAATTGAGCTTATTGGGGAAAATGTTAAAGATGATACTAATTATGAAATTATAATGTAACAGGACCAATCTGGGATAGAAAAATGACTGAGACCAAACCAAAGTCAAAGTCTAAACTAATGGGGGACAGATTTGACCCAGATCCCGGGCACGGCATGTGAGTGAGATGACTTGGGGCCTGCTGGATCCCCATTTGACCCAGAGCCTAGGTCTGGTGTGTGAGTGAGACAACCTGATCCACACTGACCAAGAGCCCAAGCCCAAACTGTGAGTGAAATGATTTTGGGCTCGCCAAATCCTCATTCAACCCAGAAGCCAGGACCAGTGTGCCAGTGAGACAGCCCGCGTCCTGCCTGTTCCTTATTTGACCCACAGCCCAGGCCAAATATGTGAGTTAGGTGACCTGAGGCTCTCCAGATTCTTATTAACACAGAACCCAGGCCTAGTGTGTCTAGTGTGGAGCCCTGAACTCCCTGCAGACAGGCTAGAGGCAAGAGTCAGCCAGATGATCCAGCAGCAGAACATCTTCCCAGAGTAGTACAGCAGATTCAACCCCAAGGACTTCAGCACAGTAGCCAGACCCAAGCTACACCCACCTGGAAGAGCTGGAACTTGGTAGATCCATACCTGGTGCTAAGGTAAGAACCATACCAAAACTCTACACCAAAGGTCAGAAGACAGTGCTACACAAAATGACAAAGGAAAGGAGAAAAATGCATTCTCAGGCCCCTAGGCCACCCAGAAAAAATGCAGGAGATAATAGCATAGAAGAAATTGAAACTCACACACCTGAAATCTCTGAGATAATAGCGTCTGAAGTAAAGAAACATCAGAAAGGTATAGAGGAAATCAGATCAAAAGTAATCTCTGAAGCAAAAAAAAAGAAGTAATAACTATAATGAAAGAAGTACTGGGGCCAGCAAGATAGCTCAATGATCTAGAGTGCCTGCTCAGTCAAGCTGAGGCAACCTCAGGGACTGTGGTTTAATCCCCGGCACCACATGCTGTGCCAGTCCCCCTCCCCTTCCCAGGGAAAGTGAGCCAGCTATAACAAATAAAGTTTTTTAAAAAAGTACTAAATGCTCCTAAAGAAGACACTGATAAAAAATAAAGGAGAATTGAAAAATGATGGATTCCTTGAAAGAGCAATATAGGAAAGAAACAGAATGCATAAAGCAGATTGAAAGTGCTATAAAGAAATTAAAAACTCAATCACAAGCTGGCAAAACCATTGGAATGAAAGTGAACATAGACTTTCAGACCTTGGAGACATCATTGTAGCTAATGAAAAGGTAAGAAAAGTTCTATTAAAAACAACTAGGATGCAGGAAAAAATAATTTAACATCTGCAAGATGAGGCAAAGATGAGCAACATGAGACTAATAGGCATCAATGAGAAAGAAGGAGTAAATACAAATGATATAAAAAGAATATGGACTGAAGCAATGGCAGAAAACTTCCCAAATATGGGGAAACAATCTGACATTCAGATAACTGAAGCATACAGAACTCCAAACAACATGAACCCAATTAAAACTACACCCAGACATGTAATAATCAAGATCCCAGAAATTCAGCACAGTAACAACTAAAAGCTGCTAGAGAACAGAAACAGACCACATTTAAAGAAAAATCCATCAGAATAATGGCATATTTCGCTTCAGAAACCATCAAATCAAGAAGAGCATAGAGCAAAGTACTACAAGTCATGAAAAAAAAAATCTAGATTGCAATACCTTGGAAAATTCTTATTTAAGTTTCATGGAGAAGTGAAATAATTTCATGAATAAGAACAACTAAAGAATTTCATGATGACAAACTCAACACTACACAGACTACTAAAAGATTTTCTAGAGAGGGAGCAAAATGACTGCAACTCCAGTTGGAAAAAAAAAACACCAAAAAGGGAAAATAATTAAACACAGGAGAAAAACAGGTACAACAAAGCAGTCTTTCAATTATTATTTTGTATATAGCGGCAAAATATTTCCATCAGCATATTCTACAAACGGACTTCTCCTGTAACCCGTGGGTCACTATTGTGGCCAAATGTACACAGTGGATATCAAGGAAATAGCTGTACTTCAGCTCCACAATTGACAACTGGCCACCAGGAGGCTTCATGGATACTGTCTGTATCCACAACATACTAGAACTTTGTGCAATTTCCTATCCCCAAACTGTTAGAAGTGCTAGTCATGTATTTTGCCATTTATGTTATGTTTTATTCTTAGTAATACTTTACTGCCATGGAAAGTTTTTCTTAGTTGAATTGTTTTGAGATATTTAATTTCGAATTAATTAATATTTAA
>PVKN010026390.1:0-13855 GCA_004027915.1 Capromys pilorides | reverse complement strand
AGGATGCCAACTCAGGACCTAGTACTTACCAAGCAGGTGTTTATGTAGCTGAGCTATCTCCTGAGCCCCTGGGCTATCTTAGTGTTTATGTGTATTTCTTCTTTAGGATTAAAGTTGTATGTAATTGGTTGATATGCTATGGTAATATCCAATTTGTCTTGGGTGATTCTACTGTAGCTAAGCTGCTCGATATTATCAGGGTCACATAATTGTCACTATTAATGGATTTTCTCTGTAAAACAATACCAAGATTACCTTTGTGACAACACTAATACTACCCTAGATTTCCAGAGAACTTAACTGTTGGGTCATTAAACTTAAATCCTACTCTTCCAAATTAACCAAGGCAGTTGGATCTTGGGGAAGAAGCAAAGAACTATAGTTAGCTATACTCAAAGTACATCCCTGAAAAGTAAAGACATCTCTATGCTAGCATAAAGCCTTTATACTTAAGTGTCCATAACCTCAGCTTAAAACAAGAGAAACAAACATACTAATAAGTGAGGTATACAGAACTCCACATAGCCGGGACCAGAAAAGAACCTCCTCATCCTACATTACAATCAAAGTATCAAAAGTCCATCATAGAGACAAATTTTAAAAGCTTCACAGAAAAGCTGGGGGCTAGCAAAGATAGCTCAGTGGAATAAGTGCTTGCCTGGCCAGTGCAAGGTCCTGAGTTCAATCCTGGTATTCAAAAAAAGAAAAAAAGAAAAAAAAAAGAACAGAACAGAACAGCAACAAATCAGAAAGATACACTCGTCAGAGTTATAGCAGACTGGGGCTGGGGAGACAGCTCCGTGGCACAAGTGACTGCCTGGCAAGGGCAAGGTCGTGAGTTTGAACCTGGGTCCCACCAAAAAAAAAAAAAAAAAGAAAGAAAGAATTATAGCAGACTGCCGGACGTGGTGGCGCATGCCTGTAATCCCAGCACTTGGGAGGCTGAGGCAAGAGGATCGATGTGAGTTCGAGATCATCCTGGGCTAAAAAAGTGAGCTTCAGGCCATCCTGAACTGCACAGCAAGACCTTGTCTCAAAAAGAAAAAAAAAAAAAAGAAAAGAATTACAGCAGACTTATGGAGTAAAGTATGAAAGTTATGAAAGGCAGGAACTTCAAACCTAAACTTACATATCCTGTAAAACTTTACTTCATAATTGATGGAGAAATAGGTATTTCCATGACAAAGAGTACCTCAAGAAATTCATGATCACCACCACTGGCATTAGAAAAAATTCTCAAGGATAACCCAGGGACAATGAAGCCAACAATGTTGCCAATACGTCAAATAAAATGATATACTTTGCAGTATGAATAGCTAAACAGGTGTGTGTGGGAGAATCAGCAATGGGAAAATAATGCAGTGACAGGAATCAGTCATTACCTTTCAGTAATAACTCTTAATGTGAATGGTATTGATTCCCTCATCAAAAGAAACAGATTGGCAGAATGAACCAAGAAACAAAATTCAACAATACGCAGTATATTAAAAACATTTAATTCAAAAACTCCACAGATTAAAAATCAAAGGGTAGGAAACAATATCCCAGGCAATGTGAACCCAGAAAAAAGCAAGAGCAGTTATCCTAATTTCAGATAAAGTACATTTCAAGCCAAAAATGACCAAAAGAGACAAATAGAGTTACATATTGGTTAAGGGATGAATTCAACATGAAAAAATAAGAATTATAAACATATATATAGCAAACACTAGTAAAGTCAATTTCTTTTTTAATTTTACTTTATTTTTTCATTTATATATTTGGTACAGATTCTCACTATGTAGCTCAGACTTGACAGTCAATTTCATAAAATGAATACTAATGGATATGTAAAAAATCAGATACCACCAATACAGTAATAATGGAGGGGGGCCAGTGCTATAGCTCAGCAGGCTACGTGCTTGCTTAGATAAGCACAGGGGCCTGGGTTTGATCCCTGGCACCACATGCCACACAGACCCCACCTCTGGGCATATGTGCTAAGCCAGCAGGGGCGTGGTGACGCATACCTATAATCTCAGCACTAAGGAGGGAGAAATCAGGAGACTCACTACAAGTCTGAGCTGCATAATGAGACCTGGCACACAACAAAAAAACCTAAATAATAATGGAGGAACTAAATAACCCACTGACACAAACAGATCCACTAGACAAAAAATCAAGAAAGAAATACCAAGGGTGAACCAAACTTTGAACAAATGGACTTAATAAAATATTTCACTCAACATAACACACACACACACACACACACACATATATATATATATGTGTGTGTGTGTGTGTGTGTGCATATATATATATATATATATATATATATATATATATGTTTTTTTTTTTTTTTTTTTGTCTTTTTGAGATAACGTCTTGCTATGCAGTTCAGGCTGGCCTTGAGCTCACTTTTTTAGCCCAGGATGGTCTCAGAACTCACATGAATCCTCCTGCTTCAGCCTCCCAAGACCTGGGATTATAGGCATGTGCCACCACACCCAGCTCAGAACACATATTCTTAACAGCACATAGTATATTCTCCAATATAAGTACCTCCAGTACCTCATTCTACTCCATAAGCACACTTTAAGTAAATGCAAAATTAAAATTATCCCACGCATATTATCAGATCATAGTGAAATCACTAGAAATTAATAGCAACAGAACCCATGGAAACTAAACAAGCTCTTAAATAATAAATGGGTCACAGAATAAATTAAGAAATTAGACAGTTCCTAGAATCAATGACAACAGAGTCCAATATGCTGGAACCTATGGTGCAATATAAACAGTTCTAAGAAGGCAGTTCATAGCAGTGAATGACTGCATTGGAAAAACAGAATGGGATCAAGTAAATAACCTAATACTGCACCTCAAGGTCATAAAGAAACAAGAACAATGCAAATACAGAGCTAACACAAAGAAGGAAATCACAAAGATCAGAACAGAAATCAATGAAATGGGGCGGTGGTGGTGGTGGTGGTGGTGATGGCGGCGGCGGCGGCGGTGGCGGTGGCGGGCTAGACAGAGGAGGACCGAGCGGGAGGTAGAAAGGGAAGTGAGGGCAGCAAGACACTCTAGGGGAGGCGGGCAGCGGCCACTGCCGCTGCCATGCAGCAGATCATTGCCAGCGTGGACCACATTAAGTTCAACTTGGAGATCGACGTGGAAGAGCAGCTTGGGACGCAGTCGCTTACCTTCTCCAGCATGGACAAGTCGGGGGCTGTGAATTCTTTTTGAAAGCTGCCTGTGGCAAAGGGGGCATGTGTCCATTCTGCCACATCAGAGGTGAGAAGACGGTTGTATGCAAACACTGGCTTCAGGGGTTATGCAAGAAGGGGGACCAGTGTGAGTTCTTGCATGAGTATGACATGACCAAGATGCCTGAGTGCTACTTGTACTCCAAGTTTGGGGAATGCAGCAACAAGGAATGTCCCTTCCTCCACACTGACCCAGAGTCCAACATCAAGGATTGCCCTTGGTATGACTGCGGCTTCTGCAAGCATGCCCCTGATTTGAACTGCCCAGGGAAACCACTGAACAGCCCCCACTGCTGCAGCAGACGCAGCCTCTGATAAAGAGAGCCCCAGAGGTCACTGGGGTTATGCAGAGTCAAAACAGCAGTACAGGCAACCCCAGCCATCGGAGCAGGTCACTTCTTAGAAGTGTGGTGAAAAAGGACACTACACCAACAGATGCACCAAAGGGCACCTGGCCTTTCTCAGTGGACAGTGACAGCAGCTGGAGCCCCCTTAAGCAGCCAGTGGGGCCACTGTTGGGAATATGCGCTTAACTGCTCAATAGTGTTAGCTTGATTCCTACCAGAGCCAGCAGGCACACTTGCTAGGGCACACTGTTCTGAGGGGCCACATCTGTTAGTTTCCTATTATTTTGCTGGGGTTTTTTTTTGTTTTTTGTTTTTTGTTTTTTTTTAAACAAAGGGACCTGTGCTTGAGTTGGGTCTCCCAAGTTGACATAACGTTTGCCTAGGCATCAGTGTCTCTTTTCTGAGACTTCCTGCACACCCTCCCTGGGGGAGTAGCCGGGGAGGGGCTTGTGCTCTGAGAAGCTGTGTGTGGAAGATGGCCTTTCCCCTCAGGGCCTCACACAATACCAGTTTTGGTGAGCCCCAGGACTGGTGGGTCATTCAGAGCTGTGGCCAGGTCATGCCTGCTTCCTCCATATCCTGCTAAATCCCTAAGCTGTGCCTATCAAAGTAATTGAACCAAGGGAGCCTTTCCTGAAAACGTGGTACATTCACTGCCTCAGTCTGGTCCTAGGTCCAGGCAGCAGCAGCTGAGAGGGGTGCAGGCCCTCCAGTTTGAGGTTTTTTTCTCCTGGGCATATTTTCTCGTGGGGTGTCTGTGACAGTATTTAAGGTATACCTTTAGCCAGAGCTACAGACTACCCTTTCAATAACTGCCCCAGTCCATCTGCCCACCTACCTCCTGCTGATCAAGCGTCTACACTGTTATTCAGACTGTGTCATACAGAGAAGACTGCGCCTTGTCCTTGAGCCTGGAAAATGTGAAACCATCACCTGCACCCTGCTGGGCAAATGGGCCTATCCAAGTTCAATTCTAAGAATAATTTTTATGGAGTTGATTAAAGCTTCTTTTTTTTTGGTCTTTCTGAGACAGGGTCTCGCTATGCAGTTCAGGCTGGCCTTGAGCTCACTTTTGTAGCTCAGGCTGGTCTCGAACTCACACTGATCCACCTGCCTTAGCCTCCCAAGTGCTGGGATTACAGGCATGGTCAGCTCCCTTAGCCAATTTAAAGAAAAAGGAAAGAGAAGACACAAATCAATGGAATTAGAAATTTAAAAAGGCAAAATCATAGCAAACACTTGAAATGCAGAATTCCTTTTTTTTTTTTTTTGAGACAGGATCATGGGTACATAGCCCAGACTAGCCTTGAACTCATGATGATTCTCCTGCCCCAGTCTCCTCAGTGCTAATGAAATTTAGATTATTAGCTACTACTTTACAAATCTGTATCCCAATAAACTGGAGAACTCAGAAGAACTGGAGAGATTCCCATGCACACATAAATTGTCAACCTAGTACCACAAAACAACAGCAACAACAACAACAAAAAAAAAACCCCAAAACATATACATTGTCAAAATGGAATTAAGAAGACTTAAAAGTCCTACATGCTCTTATAATATAGGCAACAACATTGAAGTGGTAATACAATTATCATCCCCCCGCCTCCAAAAAAAAAAATCCCAGGAACTCAAGGACTCACTGTCAGATTCTACAAGAACTTTAAGGAAGATCTAATTCCAACATTCCTGAAACTCTCTGATGAACTCAAAAGAGAAGAGATAACCTCAAAATCATTCCTAGAAGAGAACATCACCTTGATTCCAAAACCAGACAGAAGTACAACCAAAAAAAAATTGTAAGTCAATCTCTCTAGTGAATATAGATATGAAAATTCTGAGTAAAATATTATAAAACAGAAGCAAAAAAGTAGCAAAAAGATCATACACCATAAACAAATATGCTTCATCCCAGGGTTGCAAGTATGGCTTAATATATGCAAATCAATATATGTAGTCCATCACATAAATATAAGCAACGACAAAAATTACATAATCATCTCAACAGACATGGAGAAAAAGCTTTTGACAAAATTGAATGCCTATTGATGATAAAATCTTTTAAGAAAACAGGTACAGAAAGACCTTATATCAAAGTAATAAAAGCCATTTATGATAAATCTATTGCCAACATCATATTAAATGAAGAGAAGCTGAAAACTTTAAGTTCAGAAACAAGACGAAGATGCCTGCTATCACCACTCCTGTTTAATGCAGTTCTTGCAACATTAGCCAGGGAAATCAGGTAAGAGAAAGAAATAAGGACATGAAAGGAAGAAGTTCAATTATCATTACTTGCATATGACATGCTCCTTTACATAAAAGACCATAAATTCCATCAATACATTATCAGACTTAATAATCACATTCAGTAGCATAGCAGAAAACAAAGTCAACACTCAAAGATCAACAGCACACCTATGCATCAATAATAAACTCACTAAGAGAGAAATTGGGAAAACAAAACCATTCAGAATAGTACCAAGAAAAATTAATACTTAACCTAACCAAAGAAGAGGAGGACCCATATCAAGAGAGCTACAGTACTCTGAGAAAGGAGATCAGAGAAAGAGAGAGGGAAGGAAGAATGGTGGGAAAGTGGGAGGGAGGAGGGAGGGAGGAAACATATGTTCTTGGGCAGGCAGAATCAATATAGTCAAAATGGCTATAATTCCAGACTGTTACACAGATTTAAGACACTCTCAATCAACAGACCAATAGCCTTCCTCACAGAACTAGAGAAAACAATTATAAAATTCATATGGAACAAAAGATGTGAATAGTAAGTGCAATTCAGGAGGAAAACAGTTTCATAATTCCAGACTCCTTGGGCTAGCAAGATGGCTCAGTGGTCTAAAGCACTTGCTTAGGCAAGCTTAGGCAAACGCAGGGACTGCAGTTTGATCCTTGGCACCACATGCTGCGCCAGCCTCACCCCCAGGGCAGGCTGAGCAGGCTATAATGTAAAAACAAACAAACAAACATAATTCCGGACTCCAAGTTATACTACAAAGCTACACTGACAAAAACAGCATAGTAGTGGCACAAAATCAGACATGCAGATCAAGGAAACAATAGCACCAATACAGACAATAACAATAACATGTAGCCATTTGATCTTGGATAAAGAGGCCAAAAATGTACCCTGGGGGAAAGATAGCCTCTTTAATAAACAATGTTGGGAAAATTGGTTATCTACATGCTGAAGATTGAACTTAAGCCTATATATTTCACCATGTACTAAACTAAAACAAAAATGGATCAAAGATTAAATGTTAAGATAGAAACCATCTGCTGGAATGTAACATAATATAACTCTGAAGACACAGGCAAGGACTTTCTGAACAGAAATGGCATGAGAAATAGTATTGAGAATCAACAAATGGGATCATATCAAATTAAAAAGCTTCTGCACAGCAGAACAGTTTGAAGAGACCACTTACAGAATGGTATATGATATTTGCCAGCTATTCCTTGGACAGAATACTAACTTCTAGAAGATAAAAGGAACTCAAAAAAATTAGACACCCCCCCCCTCGCAAATGAAAGAACCAATAAAAAAAAAGGCAACTGAAATAAGGTAACTGAACTTCTAAGAAGTACACAAATGGCCAATAAATGCATGAAAAAATGTTCAACAATGTAGTTGTTGACCAGCAGTTGGAGACACTCTCCAGAGGTTCTACCTAAAAGCCCTACACCAGGCATTTTTATCTTGGGTAGGTGAAATTGCTTTATATCTGGAAAAGACAAAGCCAAAGAAACTATTAAACATACACGGGCCAAATAATATCGCACGATAACTATGAATACAGTCAAAATGATTTTCACCAAGTAAACAGTAATGACTTTAACAAAGATGATAAA
This sequence comes from Capromys pilorides, assembly GCA_004027915.1. NCBI lineage: Eukaryota > Metazoa > Chordata > Mammalia > Rodentia > Capromyidae > Capromys > Capromys pilorides. The sequence goes on along the minus strand of PVKN010026390.1, from coordinate 6,393 downwards.
GATAGGGCCCGGGGACCTCAACACTTTACATATCATTCATCTGATATCTAATATTTTGAACAGTTATTGAGACATTAGAAGGATCTGGAATGCTACAACATTTTAAAGTTTATAACTATAAAAAGGCTACTTATAACTTTTCATACACCCTTAGTCCACTCATGACAGTATGGGTTACTTTTTCAGAGAGGGGAATGTTGTAGGCAGCCAAGTTAGATAAAAATATTATAGGCAGTCAGACAGGGCTGAGTTTTCATGGAGACAATATGAAAGACAAAGTGACTTTGTAACTTGAGAGAGACGATGCCTCCTTGCTGTGGGCCAGACTGAAAGACAAAAGAGGAAACTCCCTGGCTGATATTACAGCTTGAGAGGTGGCAAAATAAACCAGTGGGGCCACTGAAGATATTGCCTGTCCTCCTGCCCCAAGTTCTAGAAAAATCTACCTACTCAGACTCTGCTGTTAACTAATATTCCTTGTAGTTTGAGTAGAAAAACAGTGATGATTCTCATCTCAAAATAATTTGATATAACATCACCACAAAGGGTCATGAGTATGTAAGACTAGAAAAATTTAAGTATATGCTATAATATTTAGTGTTGTTACAAAATATCTTGTTTGGCAAAATAGCAGAACAACATCTAAAACAATGGGGTATAATGTAGTAAAAAATTGGCTCTGGAAATTCATCAAAAGAAAAATTGGAGACTATTCTCAATGTCTCCTTATATAATTGACCTGATATTTGCCTCAGTTGGACCTATTCTCCTGTTTCTCTTGGCCCTGACTATTGGGCCTTGTTTTATAAACTATTTAACTAAGTATACAACAAAGGATCCAAACTATCAAGCTGATGATGTTGAATTCTAACTATGAGCCCCTTACACCTCCTGGACCATTTTAGTTATGAGGTTTTTAATAATCAATGATTTCATTCCTGGGGCTAGGGAGATAGCTCAGTAGAATAACTGCTTGTCTGGCAAGCACAAGGTCCTGAGTTCAATCCCTGGTACCATCAAAAGAAAATAAATGATTTCATTCCCAGATAAAATCAGTAGAGAATGTAATGGGCCAACTGAATATTGAGCTCTAACTGGAAAACTATTAGGTTCCCTTATGCTTCCTGTTATCTACTCTAAGGAATGTACTCTCACCCCCTTTTCAAGGCTGATTAGTAAAGAGTAACTGAATAATAGTCTCCCTAATGTAAGTCTGTAAACATACTTTGCTTAACATGTATCTTATAAAAATAGCTTACTCAACCAACACCCACATGGTCAAGTTGAACATTGTCCTAAACTGTGAAAGACTCCTTAGTTCCATGACTTTCCTTTTAAAAGTTCCTTGCTTCCCGAGCTAGGGGTCGATTAGTCTTCTCTTGTGTGACAAATGACTGGTGGCCCTGAGCTCAGTAATAAAGACTTATTTTAAATTTAAAAAACAAAACAATGCTGGCCACTGGAGACATTCAAATTAAAGCAACACTACTGAAATACCACCTCACTATAGAAAGAATAGTTATCAAGAAATCAGATAATCATAAATGCTGCCAAGGCTACAGGGGAAAAGGAACCCTTTTACACTGTTGATGGAAAAATAAACTAGCACAACTAGGGTAGAAGGCAGGGAGAAAAGGCACTATTGGTTCGCTCATAGAAACTGAGTCCAGGGCCGAACAAAAACCTATAAGTAATTTAGCAAAGGTGAAGCATGCAAATAAATAAAGGAAGCTGTGGGAGTGGAGACAGAATAAAGGTAACTGAATTTGGGAAAGCAAGTAGAAGGAGGTCATAAAGGATCTAATGCACGCTAAGGAGTCCAGAGTTTGCCTTCTGGATAGACAACTCTTTCCAGGATCAGGAGTCCCTCATAGCATTTCATAAAGGCTCTAATAAAGTCATCAGAAGTAATCTACACATTTTAAAAATTCCAAGAAACTTTAAGTTCTGACATGGACTTATACCTCTCTACTGGAGCTTTCTCTACAAGATACTTACATGTCCTAGTCTTCACCTTCAATTCCATAGCCTTCACTAGCTAACTTACCTATCTTTTCCCATCCTTACATAAATAAAATTGCAATGATTCCAGGATAGTTTATACTCTCTTGCCATTTGCACATCACGCATTCAAACTTATTTAATAAGTACATACTTATTATTTATTGTATGCTAGGGGGAAAAGATGATGAGCAAAACTAATCAGTTTGTTGCCTCACAACTAGTAGGATGACTATTACTCTTAAAACAAAAACAAAACCCCAGAAAACAAGCATTGGCAAGAATGTGGAAAAACCAGAATCTTGTGCTCTTCTGAAAGGAATGCACAATGATATGACCACTATGAAAAAATAGTATGGCAGTTCCTCAAAAATTAAAAAGAGAATTATAATGTGATCCAGCAAATTCCATTTCTGAGGATATACCCTAAGGAACTGAATGCAAGGTTCCAAAGAAATGTTTACACAGCCATTCTTATAATAGTATTATTCACAAAAACCAAATCCTCAACATAGATGAATGGATAAACAAAACACAGCCTATACATACAATGGGATATTACTCATCCTGAAACAGGAATAAAATTCTGAGCATGCTATAGTATGGATGAGTCTTGTTAACGATAAAATCAGTGAAACAGGTAAGTTATACAAGGATAAATACTGTATATTTCATTGGAGGTTTCTAAAGTGCTGAAATTCATAAAGACCAGAAGTAGAATAGTGGTATTCAGGGGAAACAGAAAGTAGTAATTATTTGATGGATGCAGATTTTCAGTGTTGGAAGACGAAGAAAGTTTTAGACATGGATGGTAGTGATAGCTACACAGCAACATGAATGTAAATGTCACTGAACATTTAAAATGGTTAAATCAGTAAATTTTGTTATGTATAATTACCACAGTAAAACAAAGCCAAAAAAAAAAATATCTAGGATACATTCAATTAAGAGAAATAGACAAATAATCATGGCAATATCATAGCCAATGAGTTTTATCTGAGGTGTGATGATGATGATGATGATTTCTTTTTTTTGCGGGACCGGGGTTCAAACTCATAACCTTGCACTTGCCAGGCAGGCACTTGTACCATAGAGCTATCTCCACAGTCCTGAGGTGTGATTATTGCTAACTAAGAAAAGAAAGAAAGAAAAACATGGTGGTGCACACTTGTAATACCACCACTCTGGGAGGCTGAGGCAAGAAGTCTGAGCCCAGCCTGGGCAACTTAGAGATAGTGATATCCTATTTCAAGATAAAACTAAAAAATATCTGGGAATATAGTTCAAAGTAATCCTTAATAGCCTCCAGAAAAGAGGCATGAAAGAATCCTCATCTTCTCTGGGATGGTCAGGAAAGGCCTATACAGTATATACAGCTGCCATGCAGTATATAATGTTACTTTTTTAGTCATCAACTTTCTTACTTGACTTCAAAAGTATTTAAAATTGTTGAAATTCTTTTACACTCAAAACTGACTTTTTATTTGTTTCTATGCCACTACTGTTTTCTGGTTTTCTTTTTACTTCTCTGGCTGCTGCTTTGCATTGTGCTTCATTACTCCTGAGGTCATCTTTTTCTATCTCCTTAAGTAATTCATAGCCTTCTCTGCATTCTCATTACAATGTCAGTTCACATTCTCCATTTTCAGCATGGAATAGTATTAGTAATAGCTTCCTAGCAAGTCTTCTGGTTTCTAAAGTTGGCAAATATACACTACCTAGCACTCCACTCTGCATTGTTACTTCAACAAAATACAACACAGTTTATATAAATATCACATATTCCTTAAATTGCTTTGATGACTCTCTGAAGAGGTTCCTTTATTAGGAAAGGGCTTCTTTAATGAAATATAATCCACATATCATAGAATTCACTCTTTAAATGTATATATTTCCTTGGAGTTTAGTATATTCAGAGTTATGCAATTATCACTATCTAATTTCAGAATATTTATTTATTTAATTTAATTATTTATTTTTATATTATGGCCAGCTCAGCCTGCCCTGGGGGTGGGGCTGGTGCAGCATGTGGTGCCAGAGATTGAACTGCAGCCCCTGTGGTTGCCTAAGCTTGCCTAAGCAGGTGCTTTAGACCGTGAGCCATCTCACCGGCCCAATTTCAGAACACTTATATCAGCCCACAAGCAGTCATTCACATTCTTACCCCTGCTGTCTCCTAGAATTAATCTTTCTGTCTCTGGATTTGCCTATTTTGAGCATAATACATAAATAGAATTATATACAGGATCTTTTGTGTCTGACTTCTTTCACTTAGCATGTTTTCACAAAGGCTCATCTATGTTATCACATGTACAAATATTTCATTGCTTTTTAGTGCCAAAAAATATTCTACTATTTTTGTTTATTCACTGATTAGTGAGTGGACATTTCGTTGTTTTTACGTTTTGGTTACTGTAGCTAATCCTGCTCTAGACACTGTAAATAAGTTTTTATATGAACATGTTTTCATTTCTCTTACATACACACATAAGAGTATGATGGAGCAAAAGAAAATTCTGTGCCTGTCATCTGATGAACTGCTTAACTGTCTTCCCTTAGCAGGTCTATAAAGTGTAGGAGAGTTCAAAGGATTCTCAAAAGTCCTCATGCACAAGTTGAATGATCAATCTGCTTTAGGTCAGAGAAAACAGGTGTAGACATAAATTCAATTAATTCTATGCAGTGTAATATTTAACATAGGGAGTTTAATGCAGTGGAGGAAATAAGACACTCACATTACTACAAATGTATCTTCAGTGATAAAAATAAAAGGACTTTTAAAAAAGTCACACTCACCTGAGTGGACCTACGAGTCTGTCTAGCTTGTCTGGAACGTGCTTTCCGTAAAGATTCAGCTTCCTCATCCCGTACAGGAGTCAGATAGGACCTGCAGAGAAAACAAAGTAATAGTAAGACCTATGAGGAATGAGAAGGTACTTTCCTATACTGAAAGGATTTCCTTAAGAACAAAGAGAGGCAAAGTCAAAATGAGAGGAATGCTATCTGTCATCAGTATAAATCACAGGATATTATTCATGTAGATTCATATCATCTGTAAAATGAGAATTCTAGTTCTTTCCTTAGCTTTATATTTTTCATTTCATTTCTTGTCTTAATGCTTTGACTAAACTCTAGGACAGGATGAAAGGGAGCAGTGGTAGTAACTCTCCAGGCTCTGTTTCAGAATCCAGAAAGAATACTTTCAGCATTATATCATTAAGTATGACATTTGCTATAAGATTTCCTATGTTTCACTCAGAAAACTGACATAATTCATTTTTGTTGTAGTCAGGCCTTACAAGGGAAAAGATTTGACACAGGACATATAATTTATAGGATTACCTTATAATATTCACCCAAAGAGTCAAATGCAAAAGAATGCAAAAGATCTATCCACACACTCAAGACCCAAAGAATCCAGCTAAAGGTCTGGACCCTATGGCAATGTACTGCTTGAGTTCAACTAAAGACCTGGAACCCACGGCAATGTCCCCCATATGACCAGTTGGAGGCCTAGATCCCAAAACAATCTCTTGTGCAAGTTTGTATCAAGGATATGCACTGGGAAGGCCCAAAGGTCAGTGGCAGAAGTTAGAAAGTCTGAACCAGAGGGGTGAAGGATCTGTGCCAGCAGGCTGAAGAATCTACCCTGGATCCAGGAAGCAATGCCCGAAATAAGGACCACAGCTACCCACAAAAGAACCACAGCCGTCCTCAGCAACAATGAGATCCTGAACTGTTCTGATGATGAGAACTGAGTTCATACCAGGAAAGCCAATGTGACAAGCTTCTCCAGGAGAATCAACAACACATTATCTTCCTCTCTGGAGCAAGGCAACATGCTAAAAGTAGGACCAGAGCTTCCATCAAAGAACTGCAGCCACCCTCAGTGACAGGGAGGACTTGAAGTCCTCTGATGAATAACAGCTGAATTCATGTCAGGAAAATCAGAGGGAAAAGCTTCTTCAGGAGAAGAAACAGCACGCTATCTTCCCCTCCAGTTCTCTTTTTATGCTGTCGGCAACAAACCTCAGGGGGACCTTCCACTTCCAGCACCACCCTGATACAGTTTATCTGTGTGTTACAAGTTGACCACCAGTTGTCAATCCACCAAAACTTCCCTTCCTATATAGGAAGCAGGCTAAGAGGATTTTGTTGTTCTTGTTCATTTTTTAATCACAACATATGTTCAACCGTTATCTCATGTTTTTTGTCCATATCAATTCTCATTTTCTTTTTTTCTGTTAATATGGTGAGTCATAATTTTTATTAAAAACACATATATATATATTTCAAGACATGCAGTAACTTTATATGTTCATGTGTACAATGTGGCATTTCAATAAACGTATAAAATGCATAATAAGCAGATCCAAGCATATCTATCTATCT
>PVKN010026389.1:0-13834 GCA_004027915.1 Capromys pilorides | reverse complement strand
AAGCAGTTACATATTTTTACACAGAAATTTAGAAATCTAAGCATATACAAAATTGTAGCTGGTCAATCGTATGGCAGTTTTCCTTGTCTCTTACTCTCTTTTGATACCATTTTTAGTTTCCTTGTAAAACAACCATTTACTTGAGAGAGAGTATAGCAATAACTAAAATTACATTAGAAGCAGCACACATCTGAAAGACCAGAATGACAGGCATTCCAAGCATAGTTTTAGTGTTAAACATTGATATCCTCAGTGTGAAAAACCTGTTGGAGGTTCTTAGGAGTATTATCTAATTCATCCTGTGTATATAAGTGCATGGTTTTGCTCCTGTCAGTGAGGACTCAGAACATACAAGAACTTGTACTGTAACATCCTATAACTCAGTGGTGTCCCACATTTTCTGTTCAAAGAGATTTTGGGGCCTCAGAGGAAAGGGATTGATAATGGATAATGTGTGTAAGGAGAGTCACCTAGAGAGAAAACATTCTCTCAGCCTTTCACAGAGAGCAAATTGGCCAAGCAATGGCCATAACTCATCCAGATGGCTGACAATGACAACAGTTCTACAAAGCACTGTACATCTTATCAAGGTAAATCCTGAGGGTATTTGACGACCTTGGGAGATACAAAAGTTACATGTTCTGTTATACAGGTCTTGCTTTAATTTGCCCTTAACCACCCAGCAGAAATGTTTAACTATGAGGCATAAAAAGTAAAGGTAGATTAGTACACTGAGCTGTAAAGGCTTAAATCAACACCTTCCAACATTGCCAGTTCTGCCAATAACCCACTATGATTATGGAATATGGGACTATGTATACAACTACATTCTCTTAGATCAAAGAGAATAAATTTTATATCAATAATGTTTAGAAAAATCATCATGTCTGCATCCTGTGCTCTAAGTAGCTATTGAGGACAAAAAAAGAAAATAAAGACAGTGAAATTTTAATTTACAGGTCTAGGGCTAGGAAATCTCCTGATGCTATTCTACCTCATCATATATCATTAGCCCTAAAAAATGTAATGTTTTAATCTATAAATAGACTATGTTATTCTCAACATAGTCTATTTATAATAATTTAAGAATGGCATTAAAAGTTTATTTAGATAATTGCAACTTAGTTGCACTCATACCCTGAAAAGAAACTTTATTTGCAGTTAAATAATATAAGATTATATGTTAGGAGTACATCTGAAGTTTTGTGATCTGAATTAAGTGGTCATGGCTTGACAAAAATTTAGGTAGACATAGGTTTACAAAAAGATTTTCTAAACAGAACCTGAGTTGCAAAAGAAATAACAACATTAATCAAGGAATAGGGTTGTATCACACTGAAAATCTTTTTCACTTCAAAAGTATCAGTCAGTAGAGTACAGAAAAAAAACTTGCAGAAAAACATCTATAACTGATTTATATTTTTTCCTTTTTCCCTAGTGTCTTTTCCTCTTTCACCTATCCTAGTTTCTTTTTCCTCTGGAACAATTTCTTCTGATTTCACAATATCTTTTGTACGTTTTAGAATTTGTTGCTCTTTCTGTTTCTTACAACCATTTGGGTTTCTTCCAAGATTTAGTTATTAAAAATTGTTTCCATAAACATGGATGCACGTATATATCTGTGATAAGATGTTTTTAGTTCTTCTGGAAAGATACCCAGAAGGAGAATATCTGGGTGGAATGTAAACGGTGCCACTAGTTTTGAGTAGTTTGCATACTGATTTCCGTTTTTATGAGCAGAATATATTTATTTGGGGAAAGAAAGCTGCCGTCAGAGAGAGGAACAGGAGGAGTGCAGGAGTGGATTTTCCCCAGGAAGATGTCTCTTCCAGGGACTTTTATAGAAGAAAACCATGTGGTGAGGTATGTCTAAGTTGGTGGAGAACATAGGAACTCACTTAGGTGGGGATGAGGTCAATCAGTGAGATTACAATCACCATTGCTCAGGTAAAATTGATTAAATCCAATACCAAATGGGGAAGCAAGTCACGCAGCAAGCAAGCATGAATATGGCACAGGGTCTCTTTCTGTTGGGGTTGGGTTAGTGACCCATCTGGGCTCTTTCAAGGTGATTGATACGATTTAGAATATTATCCCTGATGTCCATCCCTAGGGAAGTATATAGCTGTATTTGTTTCCTCATTTGTCTTGAGGTTTGGTCCATACAAAAGAGTGTCTGTCTCTTCCAAGTTGCAAAGTTACCTTGTCTTAAATATTGTCTTGTTGAGGGTAGGGACCTGTCTCACTGCCTAGAATATTTCTATCTAACTCAGATGCCTACAATATTGCCCTCTCTGAAGAAGTAACCCAAACTTCCATGAGGGAACTATGGGCAATGACTGTTCTAACTTCTTCAGGCCGAAAGGGGTCATAGTTGTTGAATGGCAGTCAGAGATACTCTCTAGAAGTTCTATCTAAAGGCACACAATTGAGATCAGGCATTTTCAGGTAGATGTATAACTCTGAGTCTGGAGGAGACAATGTAAAAGAAACAATTAAACATGCATGGGCCAAATAATCACAACAGCATACTTATGAATATAGTCAAAAATTTGTATCAAGTAGACAGTAATGACTTCCCATAAAAATGACAAAGAGATGGTTCAGGGGACCTCAGCATCTCACATGCCATTGATTTGATATCTTTTGAACGTCTATTCAGACAATAGAAGGATCTGGAATGTAATATCCTTTAAAAGTTTCAATTATAAAAAGACTAGTTAGAACTTTTTTAGGCCCATTAGCAGGGAGTTATTACAACTTGGGTTTAATCTCTTTATCTTCCATGACCTTTGGGTATTATCCCAAATAAACTAGCCAATTCTATTATTACTGGGACACATGAATTGCATGTCGTATGAAAAATAGAGTACTTTCCAGTTTTTCAAGTGGGGCCACTGGCTGGGTAACTACTGACATCTGCATGAGCATCTACTAAAAATTTAACAGGCTTTCTGCTTAAATTGGCAGTTAATATGGGTTCCCTCAGCCTGAAAGTGGAAGACCCATGACCACCTTAATCTGATTCTTCCTCTAACTCCATCATGGACACTTTCTTTTTTTCCTCTCTAGCAGCCTTGAACATTTTTGCTTGAAATGTACCTTTTTTCTTTCCGGATTCAGGGAAGGATAACTTTGAACCTGTTTCCCAACTTGCCTTTGTTCTCATAGGCTGATAGTATCATTATTCTCATTTTCTGTCCATAATTCCATTTTGCATCCTTTCTACTATGAATCACCTCAACTCAGACAAATCCATTTCTGTAAAGCATCTAACTTCTTCAGCTTTTGTCAAATATCTGGGGCCCACTGAGCAAGGTATAATTTTTTGGTTTTAAGGTTTCCAGCAAGTAGCCCTGCACAAGGAATGTAGGGACAACTTCTCCTGTAGCAGATTTCCTGACATAGGATTAGAATTATAGAGGAAGCATCTTTGAGGGCAATCAAGGAATGTGAAGATAGCTTCCCTTGTAATAAGGCTGGGAACACTGAGAAGACTTAGCGCACTTGGGCAGTGTGAGATGGACAGTTAAGCTCTTACAATGTTATTATAGACAAAATCTGATGGATCCTCAGAAAAAGAATCTAAAAGTAATCAAGCATATTTGTTATATGTTTTACCTATATGATTACCTGGATTCCAGTATCTTTTAGGAAAGAATAACTTTTGTGAAAAATTAGCATTCATAATCACAGCATGAGCATGTGAGCTAAACAAGTAAATTTATAGACTGGAGACAGCAATTGTAACTCACTAGCTCTTAGGTCCCTGTATTTATGGAGTCTAAACGTTTTCTATAAGTCTCTCTAGCTTTAATGTAGAGAGGTCACACCTGTATTTATTATCAACATAAAATACCTGAGTTACATCAGAAATCAACCAGGCTAACTTAATACATTCATCATGAAATATATAGAATTTCATCAGATTAAACCAATGTACCATTCAGTGACCTGGGTATGTTCCCCACTGTCAGTAAAGGATACTTCTGAGGAAATTCTCCTTTCAGTACCGTGGATCTGAGTTTTATGTCACAAATACAAGACCCCTGGCTCTATCTATAGGCCTAAAGTTATTTTACACTGTGTGGCCAGTGTCATTAGAGCTTTTTTACACTGACAGGATTTTATATGTCCTTAGAGATATGATTTAACTAGTGAAATTCCCTTTTAAGTCTTACACATGAACAACAACATATATTACATTTGTAAAAAATCTGTCTTCACATCATTTTGATTAGTAAACAACTTGAATATAAACTGTAGTATCTCAGTTACAGCTGAAGCAACATATGTTCTGAAGTCTGTTTCTGTTGAGGTACAGTGACTGGAGAGAAGATCAGGGTTGGACAAGGACAAAGAGACCTGTGCCAATGTCCAGCAGTAGGCTAGATTTTTCCCTCTATAGTCACGATTACCCAGGGCTTCTCTGTGGAAATGACAGGTAGAGATTACAGTATTGCCAGATGGAGGAGGCAGGCCCAGTGCCCTTCAGTGCTACTGGACCACCTTGGAAGCTGAGTCTGAGTTCTAGGGCCTCCACCTCGGAGTGCAGTCTCACTTCTAGTGGCTGCCTTGGCAGTTCGGACATGGCTTGTGGGCCTCTTAAGCCAGTCCCTCTTATGGTATCTTGGCTTTTGACAGCAGTAGCAGATGAACTTCATCAGTAGATGAAATTCATTGTTGTTTAGCTCTTTTGGAGCCCAGGGAATCAGACATAGGCTCTATTTTGAGGTCACAACAAAGGCAGCCATTTTTTTTTTATCTCTTTGTTTTCTCCCTGGTTATCTCCCAGTTATCATTACAGGACACTAAGGAAGCAATTTAAATTACAGTATCAAATGAATTGCCTGAAGCAAAAGCTATCTTTTGTAGCTATTTCCTAATATCTGAAGCTGACTGAGTAATGAATTTGTCTGAAAGAATAATCTATCCCTCTATTAAATTAGGACCTAGGGAAAGACACTTTACCAGTTCCTCTATTAAATATTCTAAGAAATCAGAGGAGTGTTTATATTTCTCCTGGTGAATAGCTAAAATTTAAAATAGCCAGAAGGCTTGATTCTACTTCTTTTTAGACATTCGAGAACATATGATTGAAAGAAAATGCCTTTTCTAGTTTCCTGCCTGGCTATTAGGCCAGCAGAGTCTGAATAATTGGGCTCCAGGGTGAACAGGTAGTTACACTGGTTGTTTATCTCTTGATTCTTTATAAAAACATATTTATCTCTAAATGTAATAGCAGCTTGTAATGCTACATTTTATTAGAAATCAAAGCTTGGTTTAAGATTACCATTCATAATTCTAAGTTCTCTAAAGTCATCAATGTACTTATCAAGGTCAACTAAAAATCTTCTAGGGGCATGTGTGTGGGACCTTCCACATGCTTGTCACTCCCCAGAACCCTCTCTAGCCAGACAACAGGCTTGGCATGTGTGAGGGACCTTCTAACTGCTTACTGTGCCCCAGACCCCTCTCCATCCAGATGTCAGGTCCAGCATGTGTGTGAGAACTTCTTCCTGCTCCCTGCATCCCAGACCCCTCTCCAGCCAGACCCCAGGCCTTGCATGTGTGTGGGACCTTCTGCTCACTTGAAGGAACCTCTTCCATCTGACAGGCCTCTGAAAGAACCCTGCAGCAGAACTACATGCAAAGAGTCTGGGGGCCAGAACCATCCAGCCAATTTAGGAGGTGAGCATCTGGTCAGAGGGGCACAGTGGGTTGATTCCACAGGCTGTAGCACAGAGAAACTGAGCACATCAGCCAGACCCAGCCAGGCACATCTGGTAAGTTCAAATGTCATAGATCCAGACCAAGTAAGCTGAGACACTTTGCTAGTCCCAGATATATGAGAGCATCCTCTCTCTTTCTCTATTGGTTGAGAGATGAGGCAATTGGTAATCAGTGTGAACCAGTCTGCATGGAAGACCCCATGTACATTAAGGGGAAGTGATCAAACAGAATTTAGGATAACTAGTTTAAATACAAAATTCCCAATTTAATGTTTGCACTTATGGTCTAAAATATAAATCCAGGGATCACCAGGCCCACCAGGTGAGAGACCTCAGCATAGCCTACCTCAACGCCAGCACAGCCTACTGTCATCAGGCAGCATCAGGCCCACTAGCATCAGGCCTGCCAGCGTGAGGCCCACCACATGAGAGACTTCAGGCCCACTGCCAGCTCAGCGTACCGTCATTAGGTAGCATCAGGCCCACCCGGTGAGAGACTTCAGGCCCACTGCCAGCGCAGCCTACCATCATCAGGCAGCATCAGGCCCACCAGTGCCAAGCCCACCAGGTGAGAGACCTCAGGCCTGCCAGCCAGCATCAGGCCTGCCAGGATCAGGCCCGCCAGCGCCAGGTCTGCTAAGTGAGAGACTTCAGGCCCACCGACAGCTCAGCCTACTGTCATCAGACAGCAACAGGCCAACCAGGGCCAGACCCACAAGGTGAGACCTCCAGCCTGCCAACAGTGCAGCCTACCATCATCAGCCAGTGCAAGGCCTGCCAGCGAGCGCCAGGCCCACCAGCACCAGGCCCGCCAGGTGAGACATCCGGCCCACCAAGAGTGCAGCCTACCACTACCAGACAGCACCCTAGGCCCGACAGCCAGCACCAGACCCACCATATGAGACCTCCTCTGGCCTGCCACCAGTGCAACCTATCACCCAGTGCCAGAACCGTCAGGTGAGTGAGACCCCCTCCCCCGGCCTACAAGCAGCCCAGCTGACCCAGCAGCTAAGACTGAATGAACAACCCGTGGGCATGCAGTCCTGCACCAAAGAGCACAGCTACTGAGAATGATACAGACAAGGAGCAAATGCAATCTCAGGTTCCGAGCCCTCCTGAAACAAATACAGGAGTCACTACCAAACAATAAAGTGGGAATCATGCAGCCTAAATCTCTGAATTTGTAGCCTCTCAAGTAAACAAACAAATACAGAAATGTGTAGAGGAACTCAGACTGGAGGTAAACTCTGAAGTTAAAAAAGAAATCTTTGAAGTACTAGAGACTGAAGTTAAAAAACAGCTGCAGAAAAGCATAGAGGGAATGAGATCAGAAATAATTTCTGGGGCCGGCGAGATGGTTCAGTGGTCTAAAGCGCCTGCTTAGGAGGGCTCAGGCGACTGTGGGGACTGCAGTTCGATCCCCGGCACCACATGCTGCGCCAGCGCCACCAGGGCAGGCTGAGCCAGCCACAAAATGAATAAATAAAGAAACAAACAAACACAACAAGCAAACAAATAAATAAATAAAAAATTAAAAAAAAAAAAGAAATGATTTCTGAACTTGAAAAGATCATTTCTAAATTAATAGCGACTGAAGTAGAACAACAGAAGAAAGGTAGAGAGGCCCCTATGCACTGTTTTCAGTGGTGTTGTCTACCACAAGATATGGCAAATAGTTCAGTCTTGTGCCAAGAGTTTGTGGCTGCAGCCATTCAGTCAGTGAGACCGGCCTACCCATCAACATATATTATCCAGTATATGGGTGACATTCTCTTGGCACAAGAACCCCTATCTATATTATATCAAATGTTTATTCAATTAGATGATGCCCTCCACAATGCAGGTTTACTAACAGAGCATTTAAACTTTATCTGCTGTACTTTTGCTCTATGCTTCTTGTCCCATTTGGGACTTGACTTTAAAACAGTACTCCAATCCACTTTCATATATATATATATAATGCTGCTCTCTCTCTAAATATATATATATATATATATATATATATATATATATATATATTACAAAAATTGGAGTATTGCAAGGGTTATTGGAAAGTTCTAGGTACCCTGTCATCAGCTGTTCATTAATCAGTGTATAAGTTTCTATAATCTTGTCCTGAGTTGGGGGCCATTGATCAAACTAAGTAGGGTCATCAGACATCCAAGTTATCTTGGATGCCATCTGTGAGATTAGAAAAGAGATCAAGGTGCCTCCTGAAAATGTCCTGTGCCAAAAGAGGTTCTTTTCTCCTTTGATTATTTTTACCAAGCACTTGATTGGGACAGAAACCTCGTTGTAACATCTGATGAGCCACCAGGTAGTTAGGACTGGACAAAAATGCTCCTGTACCCTGTGATATGTTATGAACTCATTGACATAAGGAGAAAATATAGAGAATGGCCTTTTGCATCCCTCCAAATTAGCAACTTAAGAACTTCTGCTAGTGTAAGAAGCCTGGTCCATCCCGTGTAAAACTGTAGTGGCCACATCCAGTGGCCATGCCTCAGGCCAGTGATGTTGAGCAATAACTGAAACATCTACACTCGTGTCTAATAGCCTTTTAAATGCTTTTTCTTTAACAGTCAACTCCATCTCTGGATGACATTGTTTAATCTGGTGAACCCAATAAGTATTAGGAGACCCAAAACCCTTGAATTATATATATATATATATATATATATATATATATATATATATACATTCCAAGAGAAAAATGACCAATTGAGCAATGGGAGCACTTGGAGTGATTTTAGCAATGGTTTGGATAATTGAATAATAACTATGATTTCTCTGTTATAATCAGCATCAGTTTTTTTTTTAATTTTATTTATTTATTTGTTTGCTTGTTGTGTTTGTTTGTTTCTTTATTTATTCATTTTGTGGCTGGCTCAGCCTGCCCTGGTGGTGGCGCTGGCACAGCATGTGGTGCCGGGGATCGAACTGCAGTCCCTGCAGTTGCCTGAGCCCTCCTAAGCAGGCGCTTTAGACCACTGAACCATCTCGCCGGCCCATCAGCATCAGTTTTACTAGGCAAAACCTGGAGAGCTTTCAAAATGAGACTGCTGAGGCCTAGCAAGATTCTCACTGTATCCTAAGGCATAAGTCCATAGATTCCAGTAGAAATAATTTGGGGGCCCACTTTTCCCCCTTTTTGTGTTGACTGTGGATGAATAACCTGAATAATAGCTGCTATCAAGGCAGCTATCTCTACACATGAGGAGCTGATATCCACACCAGTGTGAATCAGCTCAATCAGTATAGGCCACTCTATATGGTCTCTTAAAGCCTCTACACCATTTAATTTATTTTTGAAGACCAATTGTTGAACTGTAGTTTTATTAGCCTCCCCATCACTGATAGTCTTCTCATTAGCTTGTAACGAACCTGTAGCAACATCTATGGCTCTTGAAACTGTTTTTTGCATTGTTAATGCAGTTCAATCTCTGTTAGGCTCCTCTCAAGCCTCTTTCTCTCTGTGTGCTTCTTTATCTCTCTGGCTCCAGTGAGCCCATTCCTAGCCCTAATGAACCCCATCCCCAAATTTTTCACCTAGTGCACCAGTGCCAATGCACACACATGCAGACTACTGATGGTTCCAACCAGTCCATTTTCCTCCCTTATGCATGCTCTTTGGAAGTGATTCCTCCACCCATACTTAATTCCTACTGGGCATTCGGTTCAGGTGCCAAATGTAGGGATCCACTGGTCTTACTGAAAATAGTTATACTTGGAGAGACACAGTGGCAGGAATGAGAAAGATAGACAAGAAAACAAAAGCTGGGCTAAGAGGTTGCTAGTCCACGTGATGAGCAACACTAACCCAATGCACAGCAAAATAATCCTTTACTTATACTTTTTC
This sequence comes from Capromys pilorides, assembly GCA_004027915.1. Taxonomy (NCBI): domain Eukaryota; kingdom Metazoa; phylum Chordata; class Mammalia; order Rodentia; family Capromyidae; genus Capromys; species Capromys pilorides. The sequence goes on along the minus strand of PVKN010026389.1, from coordinate 4,243 downwards.
AAAGTCTGTAACACATGACACAAGGTTGCCTAGTGACTAATACCTAACTTGATCCAGACAGGATGTTTTTCTCAAGACTAGAGTAGCTTGTTTGCTTTAGACACTGAGGCTCAGTCCCACCTATACAACTTTGTTCAATTTTTTAACTTCCTGTGGCTCCAAACAGTAATGTGCTCACCAGTGTGTGCCATAATATACTTGCATAATTCCCTGGGTAGAAACTTTTTTCCTTTCTTATTCTGAAAATGATGTCTTGTTAGTTAGTCACAAATTTTTATGAAAATTTCTCCATAATATTGATATTTGATATTTTATTTATAAACCATTTAACTACTTATGCCACACATGTTAAAGATTGAGTAAAACACAGTTTTTGGCTAAAGCCTTGTGTTAGAGGTAACATAATACTTGCTCCATAACTCATCAATACCTCCTCCACCTTTCATGTTTTTGTAGAAAGTTACATTTTCAGGCTTCCATTTTGTCAAGGTTTACCTAAAACATTTCCTTTTATTTTAATTTAATACATGTTGTTCTTGTAGTAGTTATTCAAAGTATAGGATGCTGACATGATAATTTTTCTAATCATTATTGGTACAAAGTTTCTCCACATTGAGCTAAGAGAAAGTAGTTCGATACATAGTTCAATATTCCAGAGTCATAGTGGGTTACTGGCAGAACTCACAATGTCAGGAGCTGTTGATTTAAGTCTTTTATAGCTCAGCACACTAATCTAGCATTATGTTTTATGCCTCGTGGTTAATCTTTTCCACTGGGTGGTTAAGAGCAAGTTAAAGCAAGACCTGTATAGCAAAACATGTAACTTTTGGATCTCCCAAGGTCAGTCAAATCCCCTCAAGATTTACTTTGGAACCATGTACAGTACTGTACAGTACTGTGGAGGACCGCTTGAGCAGCTCTCCTTGAAAGAAGAGCGACTGTCTCCATTTGACTGAGCCTGACCCTATTCCCTAGTATTGAAATGTACAGAGCTGGCTAGGACTTCTCATTATCCTTTCAATTGGCCTTAAGTAGTGTGTATTGGTCTAGCCAAGGTGCTGGTGGTAATTTTTGAAGATGACACGTGTGTTTCCCTGATAACAGGATGAAGAGCCAATGCTCTATGGTGTCAGCTGGGATTGAGCCTCGAGATAGAGGCTATGACTTCCTGGAGTTTGAAAGATTACACATCAGAGCTGAAGCACCAGATCTCCAAAATCTCATTATCCTTTCAATTGGCCTTACTGGTCTAGCCGAGGTGCTGGTGGTAATTTTTAAAGATGGCACGTGTGTTTCCCTGATAACAGGACGAAGAGTCAGTGCTCCATGGTGTCAGCTGGGATGAGCCTCGAGATAGAGGCTATGACTTCCTGGGGTTTCAAAGATTACACATCAGAGCTGAAGCAACAGACCCCCAAAATATTAGATACTATCTCAATAGAATAATGCAAATTACTTTCTTTGTATATCTCTGAATATGGTGGAGGTGAATGCAAGCCTCCTACCTAGTCCAGCTCACAGTACTCATCTTCTTCCCACAATTCCCTTCAGTGCTCACCTTCCCAAAATTCCTTTTGGCAAGTCACTCCGCCTTCTCCAATGAATAAAGCCCAAGTGCAGCCCTGGGTTGCTCTCTTTGTTCCAGAAGCCACTTTCATGACTGGACCTAGGGCCCCTTGGCTCCTCGTTAAATATATATATATATGTCTTAGTGTCTTTGTTATCGCCGTGCATTGTGCTGCGAGTGGTAGATTGGAATTAACTTGGTGGAATTCCAATAACGGGTTTTTAGGATTATACGTTTAGACTTCTTGGGCCAAGACAAGAACCAGGAAGAGACTCCAACACAGTGCTTTGTAGAACTGTTGTCGGTGTCAGCCATCTGTATGAGTCACGGCCATTGCTTGACCAGTTTGCTCTCTGTGAAAGCCTGAGAGAATGTTTTCTCCCTAGGTGAGTCTCCTTTGGCACACTATATATCTTAAATCCCTTTCCTCTATAGTCCCATAATCTCCTTGAACAGAACATTTGGGAAACCACTGAGATATAGAATGCTACAGCACAGGTTCTCTTATGTCCTGATTCTTCACTAACTTTGAAGGGCTAGGTCCAAGATACTAGCTGTCCTTGCAGCCCTTCTTTTTCTCTAAGTTTTGGTCTGAAACTTATGTTCTTAACCCTCCAGAGGAGAAGCTTAGTGATATTACTCTATAACATAGGTAATTGAGCTTAACATTACTGTCTTTCTGATATTTCCATCATGCTGCAATATTGCCATTAACAATACAAGTTTGTTTTTCTTTGAAATATATGCAGCCAATATTCTACCATTCTGAAATTGAAAGATTGTATCACACAATTCTCTATTTTTAAATTACGACATCTCACTTAAAATTTCTGTTTTGTTCCTGTGTACAGTTCCTAACCTTGTCAATTTTTGCTCTCTTAGCATATGTAACATTAATTGGAAACTGGAAAACCAATTGGCGAATGTCACATTCCAATTAGTTTGGGAGATAGGAATAGCAAAACTGTTCAAAACATAATTTTATTCATTATTATATGAACCCAGACCTAGTGGCTGAGTTCTAGAATAAATTTCTAAACTGAAAGCATAATAAGTCTTCACATTCAAAAGGATGTAATTTTTGCCATATTATGAATATTTTGGGAGTATATACTGCCTGAAGGTACAGTCATCAAGAAATTCTATAAGATGCTCAGTAAGTCATGTAAGAAACTGATGGGCAAATTAATTGACAATTACAAATACAACTCTTAAACTATGAATGGATCGCTGCCAGACTATCAATTGTTTTTCATTCTTGGTGGGTTGTTTTGTCATTAAACCTCAGTTAATTTTAAAGAACACCAAATCTCATTGTCATCATTATTCTACAAAACTCAAGCTCACAATAATTTCTTTTCTACAAGTCTTACATTGCTTTGATTCCCATTGGAAAACCTTACTAAGTACGATAGACCTATGAATGTTTTAGTTAGTGGACTACCATAATAAATTTTTTACTAAGTTATTGGTACATACAGAATGCTTCACTTATGTTTCAGCATTTGTGTACTGCATATTTTTTCTTTTATTTTTTGCACAACATTTTGTAGCATTTCATTTGTTATAAAGTTTTCAACATTGAGAGACACTGTTGTCATTTCATCCAAAAGCTTTCACAACTGTAAAGATACACTTGCTACATTTACAGACCTAGTTAAAATATTGGATAACTCCATTTGGATGCCTGTCCATTCTGTAGCATTTATACTAACCAAATATTGCTGTTTTATTTAGAACCTGAATCAAGGAGGTCTCCATTTCCTGTGTCTGTATTGGTGAAGTATTGTTCTACTTTACTATCACAGGAAATCTGAGTCACATGGCCAATGTCAAAGTCATTATCATCTTCCCCATCTATGCATGAATAATATAATGATGCACTTTTTACCTCCTCCAGAATTTGCAAATCTGATTTTTCTTGTGCCATCATACTGACTTGGGTTACAATTACCAGAAAATTCAAACAAAAAAATTTTAAACAAATTCTAAATGAACAGAAATTTAGCAAGAAACATTTCATGGGTAAAACTCGCCTGTTGCTGCTTTAAATCTCCAATACACCCCTTACTATTTGTCGGTCAAGTCAGTGAATGTACAAATGAGCTTTGGATTTTCTCAGGAGTAGCTATCATGAGTCACACCCACTGTTCATGCATGTGTGTTTACAGAGCAGATGAGTGGTGTGGATGTATTTTTCTTCCATGTGATGCTCAGGTTAACATACATAAAATTTGTTAGAGCATTATGTGAATAAATATCCTAATTTGACACATTTTCACACATGCACACTCCTTGCTTTTAGTTATAACAAGTAGGTAAACATGAAGAATGATTCCTGTATTCCACAAGTACAGTTACGGAGAATATTTTATATGTTAAAGTACAAAGCTACACTAGAAAGCTATAGAATGGATCATTTCAACATGGTAATTTGTCTCAAGTATCAATTTTATATGACTCCGCTTGTGGATTCTTGATGTTGTCGACCAATTAAATTTCAGTTCAAAAAGTTCTTGCCTCCTGTGCATGGTGGTACATGCCTATAATCCCAGCTCTTGGGAGGCTGAGGCAGGAGGATCGACTCAAGTTTGAGACCAGCCTGGGCTACAAAAGTGAGCTCAAGACCAGCCTGAACTGCATAGCGATATTCTGTCTCAAAAAGACAAAAAAAAA
>PVKN010026388.1:0-13836 GCA_004027915.1 Capromys pilorides | reverse complement strand
GTCTGAGTAACTACTATGATGACAACATTATGCATGGTATTAGTTATTGTAACCATTCTACTAACTTGTTTTGAAACTGTTTCATTGCTATTTTATCTTTTTTCTCATTTAAATGAATAAAAATTGAAAAAGAAAGATATAAAGAAAAAAAGTATTGATGGAAAGATGCTACATATTTACTGATTGTAAAACATGAATTATTATAATTTTTATTTACTGGAAAGGATTCATTGATTCAATATAATCCTCCTTAAAATGCAAGTGGCTGTTTTTATAGAAAAAACCTTATACAGAGTCATAAAAGATTCAAAATGGTCAAATTAATCTTGTATAGAAACATAGCTGAAGGCCAGGGTGATAGCTCTGTGGCACAAGTGCCTGCCTGGCGAGTGCAAGGTTGTGAGTTTGAACCCTGGTCCTGAAAAAAAAAAACTTGGGCAATTACAAAGCTGGGGCTGGGGAGATAGCTCAGAAACATAAGCACCTGCCAGGCAGCACAAGGTCCCAAGTTTGATCCCTAGTACCCCCCACCCACCCCCCAAAAAAGATCAAAGTTGGAGGTATCACACTTCCTGGCTTAAAAGTGTACATATCATAAGTTAAAGGCTCCACATTAAGTCTAAGGAACTTTTTAAACTTTGTTTGTTTATTTATTTATTTATTTATTTATTTATTGTTATTGCCAGCTCAACCTGCCCTGGGGGTAGGGCTGGCATGGCATGTGGTGCTGAGGACTGAACTGTAGCTATACACTTGCCTAAAGTTGCCTAAGCAGGCACATTAGACCACTGAGCTATCTCACAAGCCCAAGTCTAAGGTATTTGAAGTTCAGAAGGCAATGATGTTAAGCTCAAATACCTATGTTATAGAGTAATAGTATCACTAAGCTTCTCTTCTGGAGGGTTAACAACTTAAGTTTACTAACCAAAAAATTTGGAGAAAAGGAAGGGCTACAAGGATAGCCAATATTTTGGCCCTAGCTCTTCAAGGTCAGTGAGGATTCAGGACTAAAGACGACCCGTATTATACCATCCTATAGCTCAGTGATATACTAAATTTTCTGTTCATGGAGATTATGAGGCCACAGAGGAAAGGAATTTGCAATTTATAGTGTGCCTAAGGAGAGTCACCTAGAGAGAAAACATTCTCTCAGGCACTCACAGAGAACAAACTGGTCAAGCAATGGTTATGACTCATCCAGATGGCAGACACTGACAAAAGTTCTGCAAAACGCTGTACATGGTTTCAAGGTAAATCCTGAGGGGATTTGGCTGACCTTGTCAGATACAAAAGTCATATGTTTTTATACAGGTCTTGCTTTAACTTGGCCTTAACCATCCAGCAGAGAAGTGTAACCATGAGGCATAAAAAGTAAAGCCAGATTAGTATGTTGAGCTGTGAAAGGCTCAAGTCAACAGCTTCTGACAATGGCAGTTCTACTGATAACTCACTATTATGGAATATTGGACTATGCATACAACTACTTTCTCTTACTTTAATGAGAAGAAATATTTGTACCAATAGTGTTTATAAAAATTACCATGTCTGCATGTTGTACCTGAGCAACTGCTATGAAGACAACAATATGCATTGTATTAATTATTATGGCTGTCCTACTAATGTGTTTTGAAACTGTCTCATTGTTATTTCTTATTAAAAGTATTTTTTTAAATGTAGAGATATAGACAAATAGAACAGAACTAACCCCATGCAAATTTGATCAACTTGCCATTTTTTAAAATTATGTATTAGGATATGAAATATACAAACAAAAATCAACATTTTTCTATATTCTAACAACAAACTACTCACAATAAGAAACACTCCTAGCTTTGGCACCTCCTTGATCACATTGAGATGGAACTATACCTTTGAGATCTTTGGAGATTGAGCATGGGGCCTTGACACTGAACTACATCCCCAGCCCCCCACCTTTTTAATTGAGACAAGTCCTTCCTGAGTTACTCTGGCTCAGTTCAAATTTGCAGTCCTCCTGACTCAGCCTGACAGAATGCTGGCATTACAGACATGCTCCGCCATGCCCTCTTGTGATCAGTGTATCTTTGACAAAGGTGCCAAGAATACACAATGGGGAAAGAGTATTCAGTAAGTGGAGTAGAGAAAACAGGATATCGACATGAAAAAGAACGAAATGAAACCCTTATCTGATACACAGCACACAAAAAAACAGCTCAAAATGTAGCAAAATTTTAAACTAAAAGTTGAAAAAAAGTAGAAGTAAGTATAGGGGAAAGGACTCGTGACATTGGTCTTAGCATTCAACCTTCTGTCCTCTGCTTCCAATATCTACAATTGTTTCGTGTGCAGAAGTTGCTTCACCTGTTCTGAGATCAGAGGGAGAGATGTTGCTTTAAAGGAGAGCAACTATAAGAGATGAGAAGAAATGAATTTTATTACTGCATTTTTATTTGCTTTCTATGTTTAAAAGAAGAAATGCTTTTATGGCACCTCTTTCATCACATTGAGATGGAGCATGATCTTTGTACTTTGTTAGAGTAAAAACAGCCATCGTCAGATAAATAGGATCAATTATTATGTGATCAATTTTTATATGGTTGCGATCAATTCTAAAGTAAAAGAACAGATATTATTTATTGTTTGAACATCAGAAATGTAAGTCTGTTCTTGTTAGAGTTGCCTATCATGTCCAACAGTAATCAAGCCACTTCCAAGTTTTCCTTTATGATCAGCAGCTCTCATGCATGAGTTCACCCACACTTTTACCCACATATATATAGAAATAGAATGCCAGGGATGCCTTGCTGTCTTTTACTGTGCAGTCACACATTTTCCAATCCTCAGGAGTATGGGTGAAAGTAGAAATTCATGGTTATATTCTCAAGGTGGTGGTTGAGATGTATTAGTGAGGCCAAACATTGTACTTTTTGTAAAATGCAAGCTTTATGTTTGAGGACTTTGCTATATCCACTTTCTGCAAATAATACTTTGTATTTGTCAAGATCAATACTTTGTTTTGCAGTGACAGCATAAAATTTAACCTTCAAAATAGAAATTGCTACTATTTGCCTTGTGGAATTATTTCTTCTGAGACCTATAAGCCAATGAATGAGCATTGATTTCTCGCTGAGAGGCACTTTTTATAAAGTCACCATTTTATTTTGTTACATAGCATCTCTGCCAACTATATAGTATATTTATTATTAATAATATTAATAATAATGCATAGCAGACTTTGGTACCTTATGATTGAAAAATATTTTCCACATTGCTTCCTTGGACACTGAACATTCTATGAAGAGGTCGTGTCATGCATCATGACGTTTTAAATAAGGAAACTGTTGAAGAGGCATATTCAGAGACTGGGCCTCATTTGCATAGTTAAGAAGTGCTAAAACCAGTGCTCCCAACTTGACCCTCATCTCTCTTTCTCTCCGTTTTATTCTAGCCCTATAAATTCACAGTTGAATTTATGCTACAGTTGAATACAAATTATCAATTGAGTTGTTAGTTCTCCCAATGCACACATTGCTTCTTATGTTCCAACTATGGCAGTAGTGAGGAGTTGATGATGAACAAAATAAAAGTAGCCTTACCATGATGAAGCCTGCAGCATATCATATATTCTCTCTCCTGGAGTGAAACCTTTTTTGGTTTTGGTATCAGGATAATGCTGGCCTCATAGAATGAATATGGAAGAACTCGTTCCACTGCATTTCATTGGATGATTTAAAAAGGAATTATGTTAGTTCTTCCTGAACTACTCTGATTTGGTTATTAGGCTATGTATGTATATATTAAATTATCACATGATAGCCCACCATAATTTTGTACAATTAAAATTTTAGTAAAAAAAAAAAAATGATAATGAGCAGCTAAAGAAACACCTTGTGGTAGGTTGCCTCTGAGGCAATATCCAGTGATCCTCACCTGTATTTTCACATAGGTGTGCTTTCCTTTCACAGCACAATATTCCAGGATTAATCTCTGCTGGCCAGTAGCATACAGCAATAATAATGGTCATGCATCACTTGAGGATAGGTGAGGTTAGGCTGGGGCTTGCACATTGGCTTGGCTCTTTCTCTCTTCTCTCTCTCTCTCTCTCTCTCTATCTCTCTCTCTCTCTTTCTCTCTCTCTCTCTCTCTCACACACACACACACACACATTATTAATGTCAGCTGAGAAAGAAACTGCAAGGCTGCTAACTTATGAGAAAGCTGAGGAGACTATGAAAAAGGCTGATGATGTGGGCGATAAAAGCCTCCAGGCAACAGGGAGCAGGGAACTGACCAACTGGCAGCCATGTTGGAAAGCCATTCTCTATCCCTGAGGGAGTTCTTGACGGTAGTGGTCCCAGCTGGTACCTTGACTGTAACCCTTTGAGAGGCCCTGAACCCTGCTAAGCTTCACCTCAATTCCTGATCCTCTGAGACTGTGTGAGGTTAAGGAATTACATTTGTTATGATAAATTGTTACAAAGCAATAGATACCAAATATGCTTAATCTTGTCTGGTCACAAAAGAAGTGGAGGAAAATAAAAAGTGTTTATAAAAATCCTAACCTTTTTTTGTTCACCTTGGGGGATGAGAGTTAAAAAGAACAGTGACAGCCTCTTTCTTTCATCTTGCTAGTACACACCCTGCGACTCCTCTCTAGCTGACGCCTGGTAGCCATTATGAATGACACAACAAGACAACAGTCTCCTGACTTGTTTGTTGAAACAAGCAGCTTTTCCTTTAGGTGATTTCTTTGAAAAGCCACCAGCTTTCCGATGTATCCTGTGGAAACCGTCCTTGTATTTCCTTCCAGTATAATGAGTTCAACAGAGATTTCTTGCTTTTCTAGAGCTCATGGGAAGGAACTGATGTAATTTTTTTTTTTTTTTTTTTAGGCTGTCAGTTCTCTTGCTGTCTGCCAATAAACTTCATAGCCCTTAGTTTCATTGTAGTATTGACTTGCTTAAATAGTGATGCAGTTAAGTGGCACTTTTTCTGGTAGCAACATTTGAAGACAACTTTCAATTTAAAATGGAAAAAGGAAGGAAACTTCTCATTTTAGTCATTGGACAGAAGACAAGAAACATTAAAGTACTAAAACAAGAATGGTTACGTTCAGTGATCATAGATTAACAAAACAGGTGGATTTTCCAGGTAGCAGTTGTTGTTATCCTTTTCTTGTTGCAGTGGTTCTTATAAGTGATTCCTTTCCAACCTGGCTGCTTCTGTTCTGTGCTGCTGGATAGTATTTTCTTCAAAGTAGTGTTTCAGACCTGTGTTATGACACACTAGTGAAATGGGCAACCAATGAATTGATTCAAGCATATTTCTAAGGTAATATGAAGGCAATATGAAGGGGCCTGAAGAGATAGCTCAGAGGAATAAGAACTGACCTGGCAAGTACAAGGACCTGAGTTCAATCCCCAGCCCCACATGCCGGGTACACTGTCTCAGCCCCAGATGCAAGGAAAATAAAATATAATAAAATAAGAAAATTTCAGGGCATAGAAAAGTAAAACAGATGAATAAAAAATGACTATATTGATAATACACAATGTTTTAATAGATGTATAATTTGTGAAATGAATCCAACAATGAAGCTAACTCACATAACCATCACCTCCTATAGTTGTCTTTTTGTGGGCAAAAAGAATGCTTCAAATCTATTGTCTTAGCAATTTACCTTCTTACTAAATTCACTCTCTTAAAATTAACTCTCTTATGTATACAAAACCATCATCAATGTCAGTCATTGTGTTATACAGTGAATGCACAACTTACTTAGCCTATCTGTCTCAACTTTCTATCTTTTGGTCAACATTTCCACAGTGTCACTCACCTGCTCATTGGCTGCCCTAGTAAATACCATTCTACCATGTTTCTAGGAATCTGACATATTTTAGGCTATGTATAAAAGTGACATCATATGTTATCTTTCTTCAATGTATGTCTCATTATATGTAGCATAATGTTTTCCAAGTGAATTCATATTGTTGCATGTGACAGGTTTTTTTTTTTATTTGAAAAATGCGTAATATCCCATGGTGTCCCTAGTGCATGGTAGCATATTTTTAATCCATTCGTGTATCAGTGGGCAATTAATGTCACAGTTTAGCTGTGGTGTGCAATGTGTTAATGAGCATGGGTGTGAAAACGTGGAGAGAGCCCTTCAACATACAGAATTCAATTTCTTTGTATACATTTCCAGAAATAAATTCACTGGATGGAAGACCTACGATCTTAATTTTCTGAGGACTCTCCACAGCATGACTATATATTCTTACCAAGAGTGTTGAAGGGTTCTCTTTTTTCCACCTCCTTGTCAACACTTATCTTTGATGTATTTTTAGTAATAGCTATTTCAACAGATGTGAGGTCTCACTGAGACTTCAATGTGGATTTCCCCAATGATTGGTGGTGTTGAACATTATTTAATGCATCTGCCAGCTATTTGTATGTCTTCTGTTAAGAAATGTCTACTTGGGGCTTTGGCAAGTTATTAAAATTGAATTATTTTCTCCCAATGGCTTTGAGTTCCTTGTTTGTTTTGATAGCAACTGCTTATGGATTATCAGTTATCATTCTACGAGTTGTTTCTTCATTGTTGATTACTTCCTTTGATGTGTAGGTGCAAGTCCTTAACTTGAGGTAGTCACATTAATTCATTTTTACTTTTGTTGCCTGTGCTTACTATACTTTTATATTTCTGAATGAATCAGATTCTTTTCCTGATGTGAATGGAAGACGGATGAATACTAAACAGAGAAGGTGATGTGGTTTGGAAAAGCGTACATGAAGACCTTTGTAATTGTTTTCCATAGGCTTAGCTCTGTTGTTAGATTTATATAGTTGATTCTATGTGATCTTGGATGCTAAAATTTCACCTAGTAAATTTTCTCCAGGAACAGACTGTAGGTTTAAATGAGAAATATTGCACAAAGTAGAATTGATTCAACTGTATATATTTATAGAACATGTTACTGTTAGATCCTAAGTTTTATGTTAGCTAACACATACCATTCCTCTATAAATTTCAATCTAGTTGAAAGATTGGGCATTTAGGTCAAGTGATCTATTGTACAAAAGGAGAATATTTTGTCTATCAAATAGGTTGATTTCAGATGAGATAAAAAAATTCCACCATGTTTCCATATTCTGAAACAAATGTCATAATGTTTCAAATTCTAGTATGAGTGACTTCTGCTGACAGAATATCAACCTCACTCACTCCCTTTTTTGTGCTTTCCCTAGCATACTGAGCACTGAGTACTTGAAAGGAGCTGTACTGGGTCTTCTGTAGAGCGGGGCAGGCCCAAAGGATATGTGAAAATAAAAATCCTGTAGATGTTATGAAACTTGAAGTTGGAATAAGGTTGATTTGGGTCAAAAAAGTTATTGACGTTTAAGCAAAAAAAGAGGTAAATAGGATAAAACCCCTAGGGTTGCAGGGAAGCAATGTTAGGATGACCCTTAAGTCAATTAGAACTGTGGAGAACATCAGTAATTAAAGTCCTTTCTCCAGAACTCCCAGAGCAATCAGAAAGCCAGGGTAGTTTGGATGAAGATCTCATAAATAAACATATGGGATGCCAGTCCCGGTAGGTGGAAAAAAGGCATTCTTATGTGTGACACAGGCAGGGCTTAGAGATAAGTGGTGACTCTCTTTTCACCTTGACAGAAAATATATTAGCTTCTTTAAGCCATGAATTATAGTGATATCAACAGTGCAATTACAAGGAGTGACTACTGGGATTTGCATGAATCCAGCTTATTTAAATAATGTTTCAGAAAAGAACATATGCTTCTGTTAAAGAATCATAATAAAACAACTGTAATCCCACAAGATAGAGGTAGTTCAGAATGTTCATATTTGCTTTCAGCCATGAGTCTATCATTTACTGGAACAATTAATGCCTTCCCCGTAGTAGTGGAAGCTACTGAACCTTAAAACACTTCTGTGCCCTAGGTTATTTGTTATTTGATGACCAAAAGAACTCTAGTTGCCCATAAATCCTCATTTGATATGTGTATTGATCTAGTCAATCAACTTATCAGGTTTATTGGGTGCCTACCAAGAGCAAAGTGTGGCAGTTGGTCCTATGCTCTGTGAATGCTTTGGACAATGCCAATTTCTGTGTTTTGTGATGCTTACTTGTAGTAAAGAAGAACGACAAATACAGAGTAATCCAATTTCAAAGATGAGAGAGTAGAGGAGGAGGATTGCTTTGCATCGTTCTGTTCCAATGAGGAAATGAGCATGTAGCCCAGGCTTTGAGAATTGGATTGAATTCTAGGAATGAATGCTATGGGTAAGAAAAGTTAATGAAAGTGAGTGAAACTAAAGTCAAGCCAGAGAAAGACTTGGTAATGGAATAGAGGTGAGCAATTTAGAATCGCCAAAGGTCATCTGGCTGCGTGCTTCCTAGAAAATCTCTAAGACTGTCAGTGTACTGCATCCCCCTCTCTCAGAGCCCTGGGAGAGAAAGAAGAGATTTCTCTTTCGTAATGCCTAGCAAGGGAAAGAAACGCTTCACCTGACCAGGAAACAGGTACATTTAATGTGGGATTTCTGTTGGCAATGCCTTCAGCCATAGAGTTAATTGGCGTTTGAGTCAATACATGAGAGGAGGGACAGGAGCTATGGGAATAAACAAACCCTTCAGCACTCCTCCAAACACGGAGGAGCAGAGCCAGGAAGCTCTGTCCTCCTGCTGCCTTTTGATTTTCAGTGTATACAAAGCGGCCTCCTGGCCTCTGCACCGAGGAAGATGGCAGCTGCCACTGTGAGGCTACACAGAAGAGACTGGGATCTGCATCTGGGGTCAGCCAGCCACCAATCAAGTGTTTGCAGAGCTGCCAGGGAGGTACAGAGGGCAGATCACCCTGCTCTAGCTTCCCAGGGGTGGCTGCTGACTCAACAGGGAAGAGAGAGCACGCTGCTTCAGAAGAGAGCCCGCTGCCCCGACTTGTCTTCTGGTCATCTGCTTTCTCAGTTCTGACCCCTCACCTCACCAGACCCCCTTGGTATAACTCTTACCATGCTCTACTGAAAGTCAGGGAAAGAGTGAATTGGGGTCCTGCAGGTACAAATTATGTAAATATAGCCCATAGTCCTTTTTGACAGCAGACTTCATCCTCCTAATTATCCTACATAATTCATGACTTTTTAAATGGCTGAGTGGTTTCAGCTGTGGCTCCATGTTAGAATCATCTACATAGCATTAAAAAAAAATCCTAATTTCCAGGATGATTCCAGGTCATTTCCACCAGAATCTTGGAATAGAACGCAGGCACCAGAATTTTTAAAAGCTCTGCAGGTGACTCTATGACGGAGCTGGAGTTGGCAGTCACTGCCCAATGTTTCTTGAAGAAGAAGAATAAAACCCAGATGGAAAATACATGGGCATCTCACGTGTAAGTATCCAATTATTAGCAGTTCTTAACAAATGGACTTCTATTTTTAAAGTAGCCTTTTAAGGAGTGGCCTTCATAGTTTCATTATAGAATCTTATTTCCGTGATGTTTCTCTGTTAGTAATGTGAAGTATGTTGCACATAAACTGTCTGGAGAATGTGGCATTATTTGCAAACACACCAGAGAATGCAGCAGATTTTCGCAAAGGTTTAGAAAAACAATATGCTTCATTTTTGTTAGTAGAAAAACAGCTTTAAAATTAGCCCCCGGTGAGATAGAAAACCCAGAAGACAAAAAGGAGAATGGTCAGACGCCTTGCTTAGCATTGTGCCGAGTGAATCCCTTGCTTTCGAAGCCTGTGACATCTTGAGCTACTTCTGCTCTTGCCCAGTCAATCAAATGCCAAGATTTGTTGATTCCGTCTTAGGTTTTCACACTTTCATCATTTCTCCCTTTTAAGTCCACCACCCTAAATGTGGTGCTTGTTATCTTTGGCTGTGGTATTTATCATCTGTTCCTCACATTTCTTAGACACAATCTCCAGCCAAAGACTTGAGGGCATCACTATTTTTTTCTTCGCTTGCAGTTGTTCTCCACTGACTACACAGATGTTGCAACCCAGCAGCTAGATTTGAGTCCCCCACCATGTGGACCCACCCTGGCTACCCAAGAACTACTGGCCCTGTGAACATCATTCTGTGGGACCACCCTCATGGCTTCTCAGTCCCCAGGCAGGGCTGGCCGTTTCCTTTCTGCTGTAGGAGCCTGGCTCATGTCATTGCTTCTACCTGTGCTCAAGTCCTAACGTAGTAGGGCAAGTTCAAATGTCATCTGCTTCACAGAGCCCTGAACTCCAGAGTTAAAACCACTTTCTAGTGTGGTCTGATCAAAGCACTTTATCTGGACCACTTTCCACATTGAGAGTGCCAGCCTAACACTTGGCTTATGATAAGTGAGGTTATATATGGAAAGAACTTGACACGTACTAGGTGAGATTTTAGTCTTTCCCTCCTTTCCTTCCTCCCTCTTTCCCCCACTTCCTCCCTCCCTCCTTCCCTCCCTCCCTCCGTCTCTCCCTCCCTCATTGCCTCTCTCTTTCCTTCTTTCCCTCCCTCCCTTCCTTTCATGTGTTATTTATTTTAGCTATAATTTTCTCGTGGGCAGGGTACCATGATTCATAAATTATTGTCCATGTTTCCTCTTGGGTAGTCCTTTGTACACAACAAGATCAAAGTATAAAGTGAATTTTTAAATTCACAGGAAATTACGGTAAAAGATGCCTTTCTACTAATCCCTTCTGAAAATTATCCATCTCTTCACCTACTTGTCCCATCATCCATGCCGCTTTTTGAAGCCATTCTAGACATGCTCTTTCATGGGCGTTCTCATGAATTATGATGAACAATATGGGAACGCTGCTGAGTGCCATGCATTGGAGAGGAATGCTCATAAAATATTCTGGACTGCCCTGGCCCACTTTGCTCACTTGACTGGATACTGTGCAGCTTCTGGCTCTTCCTCAAAGTGTCCCTAAAAGGTAGAAGTTTTGAGTTAATTCTGGACATCAAAGCAGTCAAGACCATTGCAACAGAAGGTTCCAGAACTGCTTCAGAAAGTAGCAAGGATGATGGTGTGTGTTCAAAGTGAGATAGAGTCCTTAAAGGAGAATTCACGACATTGTAGTTCTTACTATAATAATTTTTTAAAACATTTAAATGTTCACTGTATTTTTTATAATACATTGTACATGTAGGTACTCCCCAAATGCAAATGTTTTATATGAAAGAACCCAAGGTCCACGACAGGTTGTATGAGTTGTAATCAGAATTTAACAGAGAAGATGGGAACTAAAGAGTTGATAATTTTGTGGGAATAATAATAATAATAATAATAATAATAATAATAATAATAGCTATTCCCCTCCTGGGTATTTTTCAGAAGAACTGAAGACATCATACTACAGTGATATATGCGCACCCATGTTTATAGCAGCATAATTTGTAACAGCTAAATCTTAGAAATAACCCAAATGCCATCAACTGAAGAATGGATAAGGAAGATGTAGTATTTTTATAACTAAGTATTACTCAGCTATAAAAAAAGATAACTTGAGGCTTTTATAGGTAAATGGTGGCAAATAAGATCACACTTACCAGTGAGATAAATCAGACCTGCACATGTAAACATCATATGTCTCCCTACGGTGAGACCCTGAAAGAGTAAACAAAATCTGAAAGGTACAATAAATACTGCAAAAGGGAAAGAATGTGTTCAAAGAGAAGGAACAGCTGGCGTGAGGAGAAGGACAAAAGAAAGAAGTGAAGGGAAGCAATGTATTTATGTATGTATACAGGATAGCTTGGATAGTTGTATTGTTCATTTCTGCTGATTTATTGACAGGCGCAGTTAATGCTTAAATTTTTTTCTCCCTTTTAATTTCTTATATTTTTTGACAAATTTTACATGCTTATATCCGGTACTCTAAATAACTAATATGAAGACAACACTATGCAATATGGCAACCACTGCTGAATTCCTATTCTTTGGTGAAATGTTGTATCATTTCTAATATTTTGTGAAGTTTTTTTTGCTAGTTTTTCTTCACTTTAAAAAATATTATGTAAAAGTATCTTATGTATTTTCCCACACATTCATTGAGGAAATTATTGTTATCCTGATGAGAAATCAAGAGTCAAGTTCGGTACAGTGACCGATGGTAGACAGCTTCTGGATGTCAATCCTGGATTGAACTTGGACCTCTCCAGCATGAATGCACATATGGCTCTAGCTCCTTGGGACTAATTAAATTATTTGGAAGGCTTTCTCTGCCTGGATGGCAATTACTGCAGACTGCTCTTCTTTTCTTCCACTTTTATCTGCATTCTTGGTCTGCAAACTGGTCAATAGCGGACTTGGCAATAATTTGAACAGAAGGAATTTTGGACAAGGGGTTTAGAGTTTGATGAAATAGGTCAGGTGAGTAGAGGAAATTGCAAGCTCTAGTTATTGCCCCATGGGACATATTCAGGGCTTACTGGGGCCTGATAGCAAAGCTTGCTGTGCCTACAACTCAAGGCCTATGACAGGCCAGTGGCATTCTGGGTGGCCAGTGGCATTATGGGAGAGCAGTGTAGATTCCTAACTTCTGCTATCTTCCTCACAGTATTTTCTAAGCATCCTTAATTTTTCTGTTCCTAAAGGATGTCAGCTTTAACTGAGTTACACATTTCCTTGCCAATCCTTACTCTGTATACCTTAAACTCTATAGAGATTCTCCTGATGATGTTGTTCTAGAGTGTTTATTTTCATAACAGCCTGGCGGAGGCAGAAGCTTCTGCTCCATGCGGTGCTTGTCTCCCCACCTGGCACCAAAAATAGAAGACCAGGTTCCCTCTGAGGAATTTAGTCTCATACACTTGATTCTAATCTGTCTTCATTGGTGCTTGAAGCACAAGACAATTTTTATAGAAGAAAGTCAAACTGATGCCCAGAGGGACAAATAGATGAGAAATTGAATTCACAGGCGAAAGATTCAGGGAATGTCTGTCTTCATCTTTGGCAGCTATTCAGCCAGGGTCTAATCCTGTAGGAGTTTGGGATCTTGGCAATCACCTTGTAACCTTTTAATAAGTCCCTTCCTTAGGCCCAAGATAAAATGAGTCAAGTTTGTCTCTTAGATTCAAACACTCTCCTAACCATGAGAGTTAACTGATTTTTAAATGGTTCTCAAAATTCAACTTTCATTTGTGCTTGTCAAGCTGAGTCACTGATCTATGCTGAATCCCTATGATCCCATTCTTTATGAGGAGCTACGGTGCATCTCCAGGGTGCATTTTAGGGTCCTTAATTTCTTTTCTGCATAAGTATTTACTTATGGAGTTTCATAAAGTTTTAAATACTTTGCTTGCATAACAAGCTTGTTTCATCTAATCTTTCAATTCTGTAGTTTAGTAGGGATGTCAGGCAACTCTTCTGTTCTTGATGGAAACAATTCCTTCCTTTTTTTCTCTCTATTTTTCTGTCCATTTCTTCCTTTTTTATTCATTCCCTCCTTCTTTTTCTCCCTCCATCTGTCCCTCTTTTTGCCCTCTCCAACCTTCCCTCCTCCTTTGTTTTGTTTCTTTAACTTCAATATTTATGATATTAGAGAATAAAGAACTAGGTGGAAAAATCCAAGAGATAGAAATAGTGAGGCAGTGATCTGTATTCCAGATCACTAAATAAATTAAACTCCAGACATTTAATTTCCCAGGGTGCACCTTTTCTTTTGAGTCAGTGATGAGGTAATATTCAAATAATTCCCCTCAAGAAAATTCTCTAGTTCAGTGTTTTGATCCCCCTTGGGCATATACCATGCACTGGTAGAAATTACTGGACAATTTGTTCAGAATATATATTTTTCAAACTTATTTGATGATACAACACTTTTTAAATGATTATGTGTCA
>PVKN010026387.1:0-13834 GCA_004027915.1 Capromys pilorides | reverse complement strand
GCATTTTCTCCTGCATTATGCCAATATCTTTTGAAAATTTCATATCTAGAGAAGACAGGATCATTACATTTGAAAAGTGGACAGGCTACCCGTAGAGAGCATGTATTATCTGAAATAAATGTTCATTTCAAAAGGAAAGTTTGAGTGACTCGGGGCTTAGCGTTAGAGATAACTCTTAATCATAGAAATCAGTTTTCAGCGTCTCCCAAGAGGCAAGGAAGATGTTCACAAATAAGCTGTGTCCATTTCGCCATCATTACCTGTAAACTAAAGCATTATAGATAGATTGTGTAACAAACGATTAAAGGTGTATAGTTAGAAGAAATTTCGGAAGCCATGCCTGAGGAACCACTCAGTACTAGGTACTGGATTTTGGACAGTAGAAACTCTTGAGGAAAAATGACGCAGGTTCTGGGGACCTTTTCATTTTGGATTTTGGCTTTATCAAAGCAATTCATAAATTTAGACAAGCACAATAAAAAGTCCGGCAGCTCTGTTCACTTGTATGGATTTCCATATAACTTAGTAAGTTTTCTCAAAACAATTTTCTTGGAATTCCCAAATGGTGACAAATATTTAAGTGAAATAAACAGATAAATCCCATGTTCAATGGAGATATGTTGCCCTGGAAAATAATGTTTCTAAGGATGTCAAAGTCAAGAATGGCTGATGGTAAGCGTTTAAACCTTCAACTATTTATATTGATATTCCATTTATGCTAATGTTCCATTCTTTTCCTCCTTGAAAAATCTGTGCCTTCAAAAAATTAATTTCTGGTGGCAAAAGAATTGAAGCCCTACAGGAAGGGGGTAGAACTTTGGGTTACTTTATTTTATCTCTTTGTCACGTGGAGCAATTTTTTTTCTTTGAAATAATTATCATTTGGAACTCATCTCTTTTTATTAATTCTATTATTAATGTTAAAATCAGACTGACTAGGAAAGGCCAGAGAACTGAGATGTGTGAATGCGGTGAAGGGGAGGTGAAGTTGCGCAGGAGCCTGGGCTGCGCTGGGGAGCGCGGTCACCCGCGTGCCAAGGCCTGGGGTTCGTTTCTTCCCTTGTTTTGATCGGGGACCCCTTTTGCTGTTGATAATTGCGCTGCTATGGGCCAATCCTTCAGTTGTCTCCTAAACCTTTAACATCTTAAGGATACAGTAGCCCTGTTCTTAGCGATTGGTAGCGTGTTGTAGCTTCACGTTAGAGCACTGCTCTATTCTAATGTTAACGTCCGCTGTTCAGAGATTTAGGCGTACCTTGGCTAGGCTGTCATGTAGTATTTGTTTTATTTTTTCATGTATGTATTTTAATTAACACATAGTAATTGTACTTAGCTGTGGGGTATAGTCTGACACTTCAGTGTGAGATGACCAGATCATCAGGGCAACTGTCAAAGAAGACACATTTCCCTTGATTGTGTGTGTGTGTGTGTGTGTGTGTGTGTGTTTGTATGTGTGATTGTGATTGTGTGCTCTGAGGGTGGAGCCCTCTCTGAAGAGTGAGAAAGTTAGCAGGCATGGGGCATTTCTCCCTAATGGCAGTGAAGGTCACTTGACAAAGAGCTGAGCACATCTTAAATTTTTTTGCTGTACTGAGAGATAGCTGGGAGAGGGGACAGACCCTTGTTTTCTTGCAGAAAGTTCACTAGTTTTTTTACAACAATTTTCCTGGAATTTACCCTAAAGTTATGTCAACAGACCAGCACCTTTGATTCTGTTTCAGCTCCCAGTTTTTGCAAATGTAGACTGATAGCTCAGAACACTGTTCCAGAAGCAGGGGCCAGGTGGATTCTCTCAGCAAGGGCAGCATTTCTAGGCAGACAGACGGTGTTAGACATGCTCATAATGGCAATATGGCAATGAATCCTTTAGGTTTCTGTTAATGTGCGATCATCTTAGATCAATTATAGACTGATTAAGCTGAATTACAGAACTATCTCACGCACACACACACACACACACACACACACACACACAGAAAACTTGGGTGCCGTGTAAGGGTAACAAGTGTTTCAAAAGCCACCGATTTCATGCAGCTGCTCACAAAGCTTGGGGCTCACGCTGATGGTAAAGGAAGGGGACGTGGGAGAGCTCCGAGATCTCGAGTGGGACTTGAGTGCAGACAGGAAGCAGTCTGAGGTGTTGCTGAGCACCATGGTCCTAAGCCTTGCTCTTTCCACATTAGGGGCATGAGAACGAAAGCTTGCCACAGTGGCGTGGCATCTGTGCGCAGGCCGCGTGTGGAAGGCCAGAGAACCTCTCACGCGCGTGCCTTCTCTCACACTTCGCTTTCCCTTTCCACTGTGCCACGGCAGTGGAGCCTCAGGTGTCAAAGATGGCAGTGTGGTCCAGTGGTGCTGCCCATGCTCCGCCCGTGTGGGGTGCTGGGCTCAGCCTCAGGACACACACACACACACACACACACACACACACACACTCCTCCTGTGGGCTTTGTTTTACTGTCTATTTAGCTGTCTTTCCTCTTCACAATGAAGTGTACAAAACCAGAGGCAATACCTTCTCTTTGGTTCTAAGCATATTATAAATGTTTATTTAATGGATATTTATTTCCTTTTTGCTATCTCTTAACTTCCTCACATTTCAATAGAATGTAAAATAATATACACTTATAAAGTGATTCTAGTATTACTAGTTTTCAGATTTTTGTTCTTTCTCCTCTTTCTTTTTTTCTTTCCTTTTCTCTCTCTCTCTCTCTCTCTCTCTTTTTTTTTTTTTTTTTTTTTTTTTTGTACTAGAAATCGAACCCAGGGCATCACACTAGCCTGCCAGGCACTGTACCGCTGAGCTATGTTCCTGGCCCTGTTTTCTAGATAATTTTATGCATAATTTGCTATTTGAGCATACTGATGACATTGAGAGTTTATTAGAAAATATCATAGATAACTGTTTCTTATGTATTTAGTCCGGGGTGATCCTCCTGTGTCCGGCCTTCACGCGCTGGGATTACAGGCCTGCGCCACCACACCCAGTCTCATTCACGGGCTCAGTGGGCCTCGGGAGTGGGGCTGCCACTGTGCACCAGGGGTGGAACCCTGGTCCCTGCACCTGCCTACACAGGCCGTTTGGTCGGCTGAGCTGTCTGACCAGCTGTGAGATAACTATTAATACAGATTAATAGTAGGTAATTTAGGCAGTCTTATCTTTTGCTGAAATATTATAAATTAATCCTTTAGTTCTCATTTTACTCCATAAATTTATACATTCACTAGAAATGACAATAGGTTCATGAAACTCCTGTCGTAAAAGTTGGAACTGTTTATTGTCTTCTGAAGAAGTCACTGGGATCATAGACCATGGACCACGCACGTGCCGGTGCTACCCAGTAGAGGGGAGTTCTTTGCTCCCGGGATCAAAGCCAAGTTATGAAATGAAAGGGGAATTTCTTCCCTTCCGGTGGCCACAGGCTTAAAATGCTATAGGGTGAGAGTGAGAAGTGGTAGGATATGGAGCACGGGGAGCCCTCCTGGAAATGCGCAGTGAGCTTCAGGAAGAGTCGACCCCGGGTCACGCTAGCTGGAAGCCATACACAATCCGGGAAACTGACTCTTCTGCTGTTTCCCCCCATTCCAGAGCGGACAGCACTCTAGTGGCTCGTCTCTCGGTCTTCATTTCTGAGGATATACTTTTCTTTTTAAAACCCTGCCATTGACCTTTCGTTTCCTCGGTCTTTCTCTGTCTTCTCCCCTTTGTCTACCGTTGCCGCCCTGCACCTCCTTGTGAGCGACTTTTCTGCGTCTGCTGTGTTTCCGCGGTGCAGTCGGCCACAGGTGGAGGAGCACGAGGGCCTGTGTACTGTGCACGTGGGATCCCGATAGCCACTGCACCCGGAAAGGCCTTTGAAGTCGGAAGGCATGTTGGGCTCAGGACTGCTCCGTGTGTAATTTTTATGGAGTTAGTTGTTTGGACACATTGATCAGAACTGGTAAGAAGGACGGACAGGGACTGTCACAGTAGGAATCGGCAGTGAGTGGCCTGCTGACACCAACAGCGCCCGGGCAGTGGCAAGAGCAGGAGTGAGGTCGATTTAGGCATGGAGGACTGTCGTGTAGGAAGACAAAAGCCAAGAAGAGTTGAAGACAAAAGAGAGAAGCCAAGACTCAGGGCGTGCACCCTTAGGGACGCAGCGTGTATCCACGTGTGAGTCCCCAGCTGGGTTTTTCCTCCTTCAGTTGCGTTAGCCTCACTTTATATCCAGCGAGCTCCATTCCTGTTTATTGAGGTCTCCTTCCACACCAGGCCATGCACTGCTCTCCTTTTGCCCTTGAGTATAGCTCTGTAAGCAGTAAGATGAAAAACATGAATCAAGTGCAAGCTTAATGAGTGAAGATTTGGCATGGTTGAGACTGTTTAAGAAAATCAAAAGAGAGATTCTGAGGACAATCTCGGAAGTGCGCTCCAAATATGTTTTGAGCACTGGCTGATTCTTTGTGATGGATTTCACAGTGTTTTCTTTGAAGGGAAAAAGTCACATTGATCTATAAGCTCTGTTAGTGGGAAAAAGTCTCTCATGCTACTGACTCGCTAGACAGAGTATGGCCTAGGTTAGTCCGGAGCTTTCTAAAGCCTTGGTCCTGTTTAACTCACTCAGAGCTCTTCCTTGCATATATTCCCTATGACACAGGAAATGGTGAGTTTTGACCAGTGACCGGAGAGGATGACCCAGAACCCTACAGAGCAGTGTATTTTTGAACCTTTAACAGGATGAAAATGACAATCTGTCTTCAGATTTGAAAAAATTTTCCTAAAGGCTTAAATAATAGATGTCTGTCACTGTTGTTTAATGTAAAATAGTCACAGCGAGTGTAAAAAACTGTCAAAGACAGTGTTTGAATGAGCGAGCGTGCCTGCATTCCCAGATGACTTTTCAGACACCGGAATTTCAGTTTTTGATTTTATATCGTTTTTATGTGCTGCAAAACATTGTTCTTGTTTTGATTTCCTGCCAGCTCTTTGGAAGTATAAAAATGGCTCTGCGCTCACTAGCAGTACACAAGGAGACAATGGTGGGCGGGGTCTGTCTGTGAGCTCAGTGTGCCAGCCCACTCTTACACAAAGAAGCTCCACCTCGGCATCTCCAGTGCAGGGCTGGTGACGTAAAGGCCGGGGCAGAGCTGGGGCAGCCCGAGGAGGGACACACTGGGTGACATATTTGCCACCCTCGTGTCCAGTGCTTAAAGAGCCCCGTTGAACTGCACTAAGCTGGCCGTGCAGCAGTGATGCTGGGCATCAGGACCTCCCCGGACTGCTAGGAAGATGCTTCCTGGAGAGTCTGTGGTCCCTGGAAGCACCAGCATCCTTTGCAGTCACTTCTGCTTGGTTAAAGCGAGGTGCTAGAATTTATTGCTCTTGCGACCTCAATTCTGGACACACCAACTACACTTGCTCTTTTCAAATAAAAGTCAGTTTGGATTTACTTAGAGACTTTGCTTTTATGGGAGAAATATCAGAACAATATGTCTGAGAAAGCAGAACACATGTTTCTTAAAAATTGAGCAGGCCTCCGGCACGGTTAAATTACTCCTGGTGAGTCCTGGGGGAGGTTCCCTGGGCCTAACAGGAGGAAGGCCTTCGAGGGAGTACAAGTACTGGGGATGCCTGGCTTCTCTTGAAAGGGACTCATGATGGCAAATGTACCGTGGGATATTTGGCCTTCTTTTTTTCCTTTTAATTAATTAATTAGTTAATTAATTAGGTTCAGGGCCTCCCAAAGCAGCTCAGACTTGTAGCGGTCCTCCTGTCTCAGCCTCCCCAGTGCTGAGATTTTGGGTGGCTGGTGCACTGTTCTCATGGTTCTGGCCAGCATGGCATGTGGTACCAGGGCTCGAATGTGGGTCCTTGTGCTTGCCAGGCAGGAGCTTGGACTGCGGTGCTATCTCCCCAGCCCCTGGCCTGCTTTTGTTGTCTGGAGCTAAGTATGGCCTGTTGGATAAACTCCTACAAATCTGGCTAAATGCTTTCTAATGCCCAGGAGGGACAAAATTGTACTCAAGTAGGCAGTTCAAGATAATCTTGTTAAAATCTGCCCCCATTTAAAAATCTTTGTGTAGGTTTGATTTTGTTACTTGAAGGAAGAGGAATGCTTTGATAGATGCCTATACCTGGGGAAGCAAGATAAAGCTGGATTATTTGTTTAAACTAATAGGAAGGCGCATGAGCTAATGTTTGCTAATATCAGTTGCTTTGGTTTCGTTTATTTTTGCTTTAATTCAGAGTGCCTCCCCTCCCCCACCACCTCAACTCTAGCTGTTCAGCTCCAGGAGTAAAATGAGAAATCTCCTTTCTTTCTGTAGTAAGCACACGCTAGCAAAATTACACTGGAGGATTTTTCTCCACTATCTTTCTAGAAATAGAACTATACTGATGTCACGTGACTGCATTACATCCACATTCAGCTGGTAATAGTACCTCAGCTGTGGGCAAATGTGTCCGGGAAGGCAGGTGGGGAACGGCCCTGGAAAGGCTTCCTTGCCAACCTCGTTTGGAGAAGGCTGCCATTGTTCAGTGCACCTGCAGAAGGCCTTCTAGAGCGGGTACTTCCATTCCTGGGCCCTCCGCTGGCCAGAGGAGAGCTGCTCTTGTCAGTGTTGCTTGTTTCGTTAGAACCTGATTCCAGTGTTGGCTCGGCCCACCCCAGTGTTGCTGACTCCAAAGCAGTAGATCACCAGGTGCCCACAGAACAGATTCCTTCCGTTGCTTTCTGCTCTGCTGTGGGGGTGTGGACCCAGGGTCACCTTGGCCTGCAGGCCAGAGGGCCCAGCACAGTGGCACTCGGTCATCTTCCTCCAGAGATGGTTTCCTGTGTGTTCATCAGGGGTGATGCTTAAACAAGGCAGATTTAATGATCACATGAAAGCCCAGGCCTGGTGCTGCACCTAACATGTATTTGCAACTGTATCTTTAAAGAGGACATTTGGAGACAAGTGTGACACTGGAAAAAAAAATATTTTCTTGTGGTTTTTTTACATAGAGAATAAGTCATGTAAGGCAAACACAACCAAATAAATTGCTTTTATTTAGCAGTTGATGAAGAAGAGCTTCTTTGGCTTTGATTAAAGTTGTGGGTAAATGAAATAATTAAAGGCCCCAGGAATCTTTTCTTTTGGGGAAAGAAGTGCGACTCATTTGTCATTAATTATCTCATATAAATGAATTTCCCTGTTAATTTTTTCTGTCTTGGTTCTAATTATGAACTTGTTTGTACTTTTGAATACATGTGTATAATAGGGACTTTATCAGGTATTGTTTATTAAGACCAAAATCAGAAAGTCATTTTTTCATTATTGTACCTAATTATCATATTTAACTTTCCAAAAGCATGTTCCAATTTCACTTAAAATTAATTTCTAATTGTTTCTTAGCAAATAAGTGCTAGCAACTGTTTTGGCTGTAGAAACGCTATTGCCATTTGAGGCTTAAAATTCTGAACATTGCCTTTTTCCTTGTGAAAATTTAATGACTTTGCCAAAGGTTAGCGGATTATGAAATGTACAGATACCATGTCTCCTTCCTGGGTGCTGAATTCAAGGGTCCTCGATCCTACTCGAAATCAGTAGCCGTGAGGTTCTGTGTGTTTTATAGATACAGACTTCATATGCACAGCTATTTATAAATTATCCAAATGTGTTTGTAATACATATCTTTGTAATATGCATTTCAGCTTAATTTATAGCCTTAATTAATTAGACCTGCCTTGAAAATCCATAGCTAATGTTAAATTGCATTTAGAATTAGAGTCAGATGACATTTAGTTCGTGTAGTGGAACTGAGGCCAATGCTCTACGGCTTTGGCAAATATATCAAGGAGCTCCTGGTTCTAATAAGGTGTCTCTTTTATCAGCATAGCTTGATATGATGCCTTCATACAAAATGACAATGAAGAAATGAAGATTTTTTTTTTTGGAGGATAATACCAACAGAGTAGGGGGAGCATTACTCCCATAAGATGTAAATATCCTTAAGGAGGAAAATCTTTTAAATAGCTTCAGCTACCTTGGTTGCATTATGAGAGGGTGTCGCTGCCACCTTCTGCAATAGTGTGTACAGCTTCAACTTATTTGATGACCAATTAATGCTCTATAAATCTTACACACGAGGTTCTGCTGATGTAGATAAAGATAGATTGATAGATCGACAGAGTTCTTTCTTAGTAACTGACTCTATTTAAATGTTCCTCAATCTCTTCCAACTCTACATTTCACAAACGATATTTTCTGTCCATTCTGTTTCTCCTGTATTCCTTTTCTCAGCCTTTTAAATTAGTCTGGGGTCTCCACAGTTGGATTTCCAGGAATCACCCTGCATTGCCCTTCCCACTTGCTTCCCCCATAGCTACTGACTTGTGTCTTTCCCCCTTCTGTTTTTCCTTTTTTATTTTTGGTGGAACCAGGGATTGAACTCAGGTCCTTGCACTTGCCAGGCAAGCGTTTATTCTACTGAGCTCTCTCCCCAGCCCCTTCCTTCTGTTTTTCCATTGCTCTCACTATTGTGTTCCATTCCTACCAGAACTATCCTAATTCAGGGATCTCTCTCTCTCTCCTAACTAGAATATACAGTCTCTTCTTTAAAAGGCATCCATTCTCCTGCTCTCCTTCCCCAAGGCATCCCATGTGTTTACCCTTGGCATCTTCAACATTCTCGGCTGGATAAGTCTTTGCTGTGGGGCCATCTTGTGTACTACAGGATGTTTAGTAGAATCCCTGACCTCTACCTCCTAGATGCCAGTAGCCCTTTTCTTCCACTTGTAGCATGAAAAGGATCTCCAAGCACTAAGATTCCCCCAGGAACAAAACCACCCCAGTGGACAGCCATGGTGCTGAGCTCATTGCTGAAGATTACTCCTAGGAAACAGGGGTTCATTAAATGGCTGATGGAACATCACTCCTATGCCATTACAAAATCATATGCCATTTAAATATGCAATAGAAAAAGAAAGTCTCTTTTGAGTTTTGTTTTGACTGGATGTTAAAGCCTCAAAGATATATTTAGGTTGCACATCAATAATAAATACTTCTATTCTGAAACATTCCTCTTCGTTGTGTCTGCTTCTGTCCTCCACCAGTTCAAGGTCCTTTCCCCCACAGTGTCATGCCTCATATTCAAAACTTCAGTTACAAGATTCCTGCTAAATGGATGTATCAGGAAATGATAGTCTAGAAATTCTCCTAGATTATCAAAGAAAAACTTTTCATACATATTAAGTAATACTTTTGAGCACCATATCTCAAATGAGTAAAGCAAACTGCAGCATATGGGAAACTGAATCTTCTTATCAGCAACTAACACTTTCATTTGTTTCGAATGTACTTTCATTTAATGTGGTAGACTACAAGAATGCTACAGCATGGGAACAGACACCAGACCATCCGATTATAATGCATTTGCACCTTAATGAAAACTGCATCTTCCGGTCAGATGGTAGAAAGCAAAGTTTTCTTGACAGACGTGCTAATTTTAGTCATCTCCCTTCTGTTGCAGTTTTCCATCCTAGGGAAATAAGAGTTGCTAAGACTGAGACCATGCAGACTCTGGGCAGTGGCAGGAAAGGCCATTCCTTCAAGGATTAGTTAGTATCTAAGATGAAGTTATAGAAACACCTTTTTCAGAAGGTAACAATGGAAAATCTCTATTCACTTGTGGCTAACTTCCTCTGTAATCATTTTCATGGGGCCAGCAAGATAGCTCAGGGACCAGGGTTTGATGCCGGGTCCCACATGCCCTGCCAGGTATGAAGGCGCATGCCTGTAATCCCAGCACGGGCAGGCTGAAAACAGGAGGATCATTATTAGTCTGAGCTGCATAGTGAGACCCTGTACCAAATGCATACATGAAAAAATAATAATCATTTTCATGTCTCCCAATGATAATGGCAAATGGAAATTCACAGAGAAGGATTACGTACATTTGTTCTATCTTTTGCAGGAGAAAACTAGAAAGAGAAGACACTGATTTTAAATTCAGAAAATTATAAGAAATGCTAATAACTCTGAAACTTACGTTAATAAAAAAAATGATCGCTGAATTTGATTAGTGATAGCACATAGTTCTGTGGGTTATTTTATGTACTAAAATTAGAAGAAATGCTATTAACTATGAAAGTTCAGTTCCTAAAAGTGTGACCACTCAATCTGAGTAGAGGTAGCATGTACTCCTGTGGATTATTTTAGATAGCCATTGACAAAGTATTGCTCTTGAGGCTCATCGATACCCTGTGGTAATGGGCGTACTGTGGAGAATGTCATAAATTAAGATGACCTTGGGTAAATTATAAGCTTTGGAGTCAGTCCTTTACACTTAAATGCCCAACTCCACACTGTTCTGTATTACAAAAGAATAGAGACGTGCTGTGTTAGTGCAACCCTTCAATCCCAGCGTTGGGGAGATGAAGACAGGAGGACCACTACAAGCCCAGTTTTGCAGGGAGACTCTGTAGACCCCGTACTAAATACATTAAAGAAAAGCATAGGAGAAGAATACGTACAGCCGCAATGAGATCATTGCAAAATGTCATGCTGTTTCTTAGGGAGTAAAAATAGCTGTCCCATGATCAGAAGAACAGGAATTTCAAACTCTAATTTTATCCTAATACTTGAGAAATAACGTGAGTATACATATATTTATAGATGGCCCTTGCAGCATTTTTTCCAGTGATAGCCCCGTCACTCTTCTTCACAGTGTTTGAATGAGCTTTCACAGGTAAGCTAGCGAGCTGTCAGGGATTCTTCAGAGTTTGTAGGCTTGCTGGGTGGTGGGTGGTGTTTGTGAGTCTATCTTCCATTCCTCTGAACAATACCTGTGGATCATGTGCATCTTAAACTATTTTTTCTGTACTACTCTTCTTGTGTTACATTTTCTTTTCTATTATATTTTCTGCTACTCCCTCTAGTAATTCTAAGTTGAGAATAGTTGACTCTATTATTCACTGCTATGTTTCAGGCTTTTTTTTTTTTCTTTTCCAAATGAGGGTTTTATAGTATATCAAATGGAACTCCATTTATTGAAAGGTGTACTGCATTGATATTTTGAAACACTTTTGATATGGGTCTAACTGTAGGTGAAAATTTCAAGTATAATTCTAATGTATCCAATAATGTCCCAGCAAGAGGTATGCAAGTTCAAAGGATGCTGAATTGAAAGAAACATGTTAGAAAGTGAGATTTCATGAAATATTTTTCTGAAAGATATTTTGCACAGTGAAACATTTAAATCATTACCTGTTTCTCTCTCTCTCTCTTTTTTAATATAAAAGGTTTAAGAATACGAACCTCTCACTCCGTTTAATTTGCCACCTAGACGTCCCTTCGTTAAGCGGAGGAGAGGCTAGGATTGAGCCTGTGAAGAAAACGGTGCAGGAGAGCACGTCTACTAGTGTAGCCCGCGGAGGCGCCCTGCTAGGCTCTGGGGATACCATGGAGACAGTGATGTAGCCTCGCTTGCAAGGTAGATAGGCCATGGTGAGACGTGGTCATTCAGATGACCTGAAACGTACAGTAGTTTTAAGTCCTTTGCGTCATGGAAGCCTCATTCTATTGTAAGTGGAGGTCCAGTGTTGGAGCTGAAGTCTATAAATTGTGACCAAAAAAGGAGCTGTTGCCTCCTTTCAGCATGCCCAGTTGTAGCTTTAACAAGAAAGACACTTAAGACAACAAGGTGACTAAGTGTTAAGAACTTTAATGTATTCCTTAATGACTTGCATAAAAATTGGTCAGTGAACTGCATTTTCAGAGAGGAAGTATCTTTATTTTATTGCAAACAGTATTTTCTCTTGAGAGCATCCCAATAACTGGCTTTTTCAAAGCTAGACGATGTTTATAGGATAAGTTAATCACAAACAATGGCAGTAACTAACCTCAGGGTTTACAAAGCAATTTCACATTCATTGTCTCCACTGAGAATTCTTTTCTCTCTTCGCTCATTCTACCAGTGTTGTGTGCAAGGCTGTCCCAGCTAGTGTGAGCAGGCACGCCCACTTTGTCTCTTCTGTTATGGACTTTATAAATGTCAGAAATCAAGGGCCATAGGAGACGGCTATGTTATTATTCCTCTTACAGAGATAATCCATAACTCAAAGAGTTAAAGCAAGCAACTGTAATTTCAAAAAGTCTATTTTGTTTAACTTACGCCAAGCAAGATTTTTATTCAACTACTCATTGGCTTCTAAGCAAGATGATTGTTGATAATTATAATTAGTAAATTCCCCTGACCCTCAAATCATGCATATCTCGCTTTACCTCCTATATTCAAAATTATTTTGTGATTCCTATTGGTAATCACATTTTGTAAAAAATATTAACTTGCATTTTTTTGGGAATTAATTTATAACTTCAAAGAATTTATCTGATTTTATAACATGAAAGCAATCAGTGTCAAAACTGGAGCTCAACAGTATAACACAAATTATTTCATTTATGCCAAACTTGTGGCTACATCTTGGTTGGAGGCCATGGGCAATGCTTCATCATACTCCACATTGTTGCTGAGTAATCAGCTTCATATTAAATACTGCTCTTTCTGTCCCTAGCTAAAAGCTGACCACCGGAGCCTATCGCTGAAGTAGTAAATGTCAAAATTTTAGCATAGCTTGTGAAGCGCTTTATGACAAGGGCCCTGCCTCTCTTCCCTGGTGGATCTTCCACCTGATTCTCACTAATGCTATAAATTGTTAATAGGTAACAGAGAGGAAAGACCATGAAGCTCAAAAGTAACAAATGTAAGATATTTTGATTAAGTAGATCAGTGCCTCAGGTAAGACACGTGATTAGTTTTGTGACATTGAAATCAATTTCTCAGAGTAAAAACAGACATTTAATACAAAGCACTTACCTCGGACTTCATTTGATATGGCCTCCAATATCTACTTTTTAAAATCCTAAATTATGCTTCTTTAAAGTGGGTTCCAAATCTTTACTACTGAGAGCCAACAACAACTAAACAACAACCAAAACAATACAAAACACGCAAACAAAATATCACCTTGCCTTTGTAAATCATATTCTTTTCTGAGCAAAAGTGCTGTAAAAAGATCTTATGTCCACTTGGGATGCAAGGAAATATTAGAGTAGAGATCTCAAGCTGCTAACTCAAAGGTCTTCTAGAGCCTGAATTAGAATATTATTTCTGATACAATATTTACAAAGTTATTATCAGTTATCAACTGGCAGTCAAATCTCATAACTGGCTTAGGTAGGTAATCCTCCCTGTTTTTTTGCTCTCCAGAGACCACAGCTACTTATGGGACAGCATCATGTCACAAGGGAGGAGACCAAGGTTCCAACAGATTACACACAGTTAGAAACTCTGTCCTTCATGAGTGTTCAAGCTAGTGCTTGGTTCCTGCCTCTTGGTCTGCAAAGGTCAAGGCCCAGCCTTATCCACAAAGTCATGTGGGTGGTGGGCCTCTTCTGATAGATGCCAGACAAAAAAATCTGAGGTGATTTTTCATTTAAAATAATAATTCTTGGAAGCAAACTAAGAATAATTTTGTAAAATGAATAATTAGCTTCTAAAATATCTGCCTTATTGTCCACTTAGCTTTTTCATGATAAGAGGGAAATTTGAACTAGAATTACATCATAAGTTAACTTTTAAATTAAACTGAGTGGCTTAACATTACTGCCATTTTAATTACTTTGTTCATTTGAAATAATGATATTTTTAAGAGTCTCAAGTCAATAATGATGTTCTTCAAGTTTTCTGTTCTGTTTCATGATTTATGTCACTTAATATTTTATTATCTCTATTAACTTGAAAATTATTTTTGGCATGTTGTCAACACTAGAGGCTACAAAAGTGTCTTAGTTACTTTTACTCATTGCTGGG
>PVKN010026386.1:0-13838 GCA_004027915.1 Capromys pilorides | reverse complement strand
CAAGGAAAAAATGGCTACAAATTCCCTATGATGAATGTGATCACAAAGTATACCTAAAATGTACCAATAAACTTAAATAATTTTAAAAATAGAGAAAAATGATAGGCTCAACAGGAAAACTTCTAATGTCATAGACTCATTTCTAAAGCTTCTCCTAGAATGTTTCTCACCCCTCTATTCTCTGGCTCCGGTCTTTGGCCTTGAGGACGAGGAGGGGTCTTCTCTCTGAAAAGAAATGGTGTACTCAGTCCGTTGCAAAATGTCTTGAGTTGCTCCTGTGCAAACTGGGTACTCATATAAGGGCTCCCTTTCCTGCCCAGCATATAAAATTATGCTGAATTAAACCAAACATTAACTCATTCCACCTGCAATTGATTTCCCCCACTGTACAGAGAACCAGGGGAAAAAAATCAGCTTGTTAGGAGATTTTCATTAGGTTGTATGACCTACTTCTCACAGAATACTGGTCCAGACTAGTTATTAATGATGGCCAGTTGCTTTCCCTGTGACTGGATATACTGGGCTTACTGGACATCAGAAATCTCAAATCTAAACTGAAATGGAGGATGGACTGCCAGCTGAGGGGTTGAAATCAGGGTGTCTCTTTGATCTGTCCCTACTAACTTTAGCTTTCCCTCTCATTGGGCAAATATCCAAGTAGTTCTTTTTACTTCTGGGTCTCATCCCCTCTGATTACTCATCTCACAAATGCCAGGCTGAGGGATTATTACATATCAGACACTAGGTAGAATGCTACCAATAGTAAGTAAGACTGGTGACAGATCCTACTTTTGAGGTAATGATAGTTTTGAGAGGGTATATGAATAGTCACAAGGCAGTGTGGAAAATGTTTAACAAAGTGTGGTGGTGACTTTAGGGCTGCTCAAGAAAGATGGATTTAAATTAGGAGGAGGCAGGTAGCAGATGGTGGTTTCAGAAAGACCAGGGAGGGTAGAACAGGCAAAGCAGAGACCAAATACAAAGGCAGATGAAACTAAAAAGGTAAGTCCATTTAACAAAATGACTTTTGATTTTGTTTTTTGAAACAAAATCTCACTATGTAGTTCAGGCTAGCTTTGAACTATGTAGCCCAGTCCAGCCTTGAACTTGTAGTGATCCTCCTGTTTCACCATCCAAATGCTGGAATCCTCCTGTCTCAGCCTCCCAAATGCTGGAATTACAGGTGTGGACTGCCATGCCTAGCAAAAAGTCCACACTATCTCAAGCATAGAGCATGCCAGGGTGGAGTGGGAGAAGGGAAGAGATACTCTTGGAGAACATTAGGATTGCCAGACTATGAACAACTCTCAGTATATGTCCCTGTAAAATGCTAGACTTACCAACATCTTCACTTCTAGAAATTCCAAAACCACCCAGTCCACAAAGCTACCTAGTCTCCTTGTTCCCTGTTCATTCATACTTTATATATCACTGTTGTAGCAACCTCACTTTTTGGACACTATCCTGCTCTGCAGCCTGCTCCCCAGGCTGTAAAAAGTGCTCTTTGATAGCACTCTGCACATGTGTGATTATAACATCTTGTGTACTGTTGGTTCCCCAGGACCAGCACCTAGTCTATCTGCTGGAAGATGACATACAATGGGTACTCTGTTACAATCTAGCAAGTGACAACTTGGGATTCCCTCCTTTGCCTACCTGACCATTCCCAGTTGAGTTTGTTTGGATAAGACTGCCTCAGAACTGAGTAATCAACAAGCACCAAATAAAAGGTGGGATCAGCGAGAGGTGAAAGGAAGTGAATTAGTATCTGAGGGGAGAGGTGCATATGATATGCATCCCAAGTCCTCACCTGGGGTCCTGCTGCCCAGTGCTGCCCCTGCCATACAGTGGGATCACCTTGTCTCTGCTGATGCCGGCTTTGCAAACTGGACACACCTGTCTGTTAGGTCTGGTCTCCAACCACTACAAACAGGAAAGAAAAATACAGAAATGGCCAATGATCCACCAGAGTAATGGTGAGTTAAAAGCGGAAACAGGATATGGGACGGAGACCTCCAAATGGGAAACACCAACACAAACAAGGAATACCTCAAGGAACCTGATTCTAATTTCCACTCCCAGCATTCAATAAATATTCACTAGTGGTGAAATCAAAACTGGCTTCAAATACTACATATTTCATTATTTTTATTTTCTTGTACAATTGTGTAGCAATTTCTGGGTTTGGCTTTGTTGTGTGTGGTGCTAGAGATTAAACCAAGAGCCCTGTGCATGAATGCCAGGCTCCAACATTGAGCTATATCCCCCACTCAATACTAACACACTTACTGTGCTAGGGAGAAAACCCAGGTTCTGCATGTGCTGTACCACTGGGCTATATTCCCAATTCCTCAATATTTATTTTAGAACATAAAGTGCACCTTTAGACCCAATGCCATGAGATTTATTGTATAACTCTGACTCTAGGACTCCAGGGATATACAGCCAAAAGCATTTAGTGATTTATACCCTAATTTATCACTATCACCAAAACCTACATTATATGTTTTTCCTAAGAAGCTCACAACTAACATTCTACCAGGTTCCACTAGGGTCAGACTTTTCACCTCCTTTTTTTTTTTCCCATCCAGATTCTGAGGCTCTACCTATCTGGAGAGGTAGATGTCTTCCTCTCACATTCCTAAACCATATGGCCGCTTATAAGCGTGGTACTCTACTCTACTGAAGACAACCATGGAAGTAGCCAAGCAGCAGTGAGATAATTTATACAGAATTGTGACTGCCAGGCCCAGTCCTGTCTCACCACACAGGTGTTTAGGTCTTGTGAATGTAACTGCCTTTTTTTTTTTCCCCTGTATTTAGGGCAGGGTCTATAGGGTGTTCACTACGTAGATCGGACTTACAGTGATTCTCCTGTTTTCAGCCTTCCAAATGCTGGGATTACAGGCATGTGCCACCACGCTCAGTCTCAATCGCCCTCTTAGCACACCCCAGGGGCCAGGCCAGCAGGGGAGTGAACCCCGGCCGCTGCGCTCTGCTGAACCAGGCACTTTAGTTCGTTGTAACTGTCTTTCATAATAAGCTAAAGCTGGGAAAACAGACTTTTCCTTCCTCAGAAAAGCTTTGTTCCCATCATCAATTTCAAAATGTTTAAGAATAGGAGTACTACTGAGAGGAGGCATTTCTCAAAAATAAAGAGGACCTAATATTTTACCAAATCTGATCTGACTTAAGATGAACAATTGAGACCCAGTGAGATGGTGACCTGCCAAGGCCATTGTGGCCATCAGTGGCTGTTAGGACAATCTTGAATACTAAATGACCCCATTTTTCATTAAGTGTCTGTTAGTAGGTATGTGTATAAAAGGGGTTGGGGTAAGCAAGCGAGTCCAGAAACAGGAGATTGCAGCTTCTGACAGCAGTCTCCTGAGACGAGGGCTGTCTTGTGCAACCACAGCTGATGAAAGACAGAGAAAAATGGAATGCATCTTACCTGATGTAAACACGGCCAACTGCCAGTATCCCCAGGGCAACAAGTCATCAAGGAGAAAGGGAAAAGAAGAAAAAGGTTTTCATTAGCAGAAACACTTCATGAATAGGGTGGGAATGCCAGAATGAAAAAAACTAGGAAAAATCAGGGCATCACATTACCACTGAGGGATTACTGGGATCAGAAATGAGACATCGTACAGTGGAGACAAGACCCTCGTCTCCACCTTTAGAATCCCACTACACATGTAGACCCCTAATGCCAAGACCATCCATATAGCAGTCAGTCCATTACAGCCTCTGAAAAACTCCAAAAACTATCTTCTGTAGAAAGTTTCAGGCATTCTCATGAAGTACATGCAAGCATATATGTACATACAACTATACTACTACCCAGTTTCAGTGGGTTCATAGTCTCCTCAGGCTCAAAAGGGATGTGTGGACTCCCAGGGAGCCTAGATCCAGTTGGACAGTCTTCAAGCTCTCCTCTGCCTTGAAAGTTCAGGTCTACTCTAAAAACATTGCTAAGTAATGGAAAGGATGAGGCACCTACTTGATAGAAAGGGCAACTACAGTTTAGAGAGTTGCTGTCCAACGTCTCATTTTTCAAAGGAGGAAATCAAAGCTCAGGAACAGGCAGCGACTTGCACTAGAATTAAAGACAATCTGCAGACTTTTAGATTACTACCACTTTAACACCCAGCACTACATGAAAAAATGGCACTTAAAGAAATGAAGGAATGATTCGATTTTTATTATCTTTTTTCTCTCATTACCTAATTCACTCAAATATCTACTGCACACCTACTGTTCACTAGGGTGGGAGAAAAATATGGTTTTGTTCCTCACACGTATGTATTCTCTAGCTGAGTAAACCATGGACTCAAGATGGCTTGTTTCCCAATTCTCAAATCAGTTCAGTTTCCCAAACCATATATTCAATTTTTCTGAACAAAACAGATGCCTCACATGGTACTCCAATACTAACCTTTCAATGCCATTCTAACCTGAGTGGAGTATGGCAGCTTCCCTCAAAGGCTCTGAGTGAGAAGTAGAAATGAATGACTCTCAGGAAAATTTAGGATTATAACCATGATGGAGATTCCTTCCATTTATTAAGCACCTACTGTGTGACAGGATGTGGCTGAATATCTTTTCATTTATTGTCACTGGATGGTCACATTAACCTACCAAGGGGTATAACTATCTCCACTTTATAGATGAGGAAACTAAAGTACTACATAGGAAAGACAGCAGATTTGCCCAAAGACACACCACCTAGTCTGGAAGCATCTGTATCATTTTAAAACCCATGTTTCTTCCAATGGTTCTCTGCCTCTTAATTCTTAACTGTCACTCATTGACACTTGGTTTTATGATATTCTGACGTATTTCCAATTTGACACAGCTGATTACAACAGTTTCACAAAGAAGATTAGGGCAGGACATCTGAGAACAACAACAAAAACAACAACATAATCTGCAAAATTCTATTAATTACTAACACGTTTATCTTTTATACTGGTATCAAGTTAAACTCCTCTAAATATTGCTTCAACGATCCTCATTTTATACTATTTTCCTATGTGAAATAGTCATTATGTCTATGTCTTCTCAGTCAAATCTGGTTTTGATAATTTGCCCAAATGTCTATCACCAGTCTTTTTTTCAAACATGTCCAGCCTTCTATCTAGGGAGCTTGAGAGGTATACAGTGGCTCAGGGTCTCAGAGGAACCCTAAAGTGTACACACCTGTCTCTAGAAATTGTCTGCCTCAGGGCGGCATAGACTCTGTTTTTCGTGCCATTCATATGTCTTTATTCTCAAGATTCTCTTTCTTTTTCAAGGTTCAGTCCAAACATTTCAACAGAAAAAAAGCAAAACTCAACAACATTTTCCGATTTCTCAGAGCCAACAGGGGCTTCTGTGGTCATCAAGGTTGAGGTGGACAAAGACTGTGCCCCTTCATTTTCTCTCTCTCTCTCTCTCACACACACACACACACACACACACACACACAAATTATGGTCATCTAACACATAGTTAAGTGCTGCATGTTATATCTAAGCCTTTATTATATTTTGGGTCACTTATTACAAACAATGCAGTAAAATGAGGCACAGTGTGTATAAGCACATTGTCTAAGGTCAGCTAGTAGTGAAGTGGCAGAGTCAAGTTTGTGGGGAAGAATTATGGTTCCACAAGTCACTGGCTTAACTATTATGGTCTACTGCCACTTCCTCTAGGTTCAGCATGCCAAGTGGCAGGTACTAGTTTCACTAAATGGTATTATCACTGGAGAAATGGGGAGACAGCCCAGTGTGGAGACAGTATTTGCCCAAGGTCACCCAGCTTATTAGTAGCACAGTTAGGATGAGAACCGAGGTCTTCTACCCCTCTGACCTGAGTGTATCAGGACCCAAAGGGGGAGAAAGGTCTTTTAAAGTTGCCATGGGCTTTCCAAACTTCACAACATGAACTCTGAGATGGCAGCAGGGATACTGACCAGAAGAGGTGGCCACACAGGCTGATGACGGCATCCTTGGCTGTATCCAGGCATATGTTGCACTCGAAGGTGCTGTCCTGGCCTCCGCTCTCAGCACTGCCATTGCTGCTCCCACTGGGTCCCCCTGCACTGGAGTTCTCAGGGGATGCAGAGGCCGAGGGCCCCTTGCTTGCCATCCTTGGCTATCAGCAAATCTCTGGGTGAAGACTTTCTCCAGGGAAATCCTGAAAGGCAGAAAGCCCTTGACTGCCCACTTCTGTGACCACATCCCATGGCTTTCATGCCAACACCCCCATTTTCTCTCAGTAACAGAAGCTGATACTAACTAAATTACTGAGCAGATTTTCTACAGGTATGTTGAAAACAGTTGTGGGATGGTACCTACAAACTTGTCATAATGTGGCCCAGAATGTACACTTCACAAATAAACTGCAAAAATCCTTACAGCCTCCAGATGGGTCTCTATGGGAGCTGTAACTATCTTTATTCTGTGACGTCCAACCATATCACAAATACATGTTCAATTAAATTGAACTTTTAGGTTGTCCTCTCACTTTGGACAGCCCTTAATTGACCAAGATGGGAAATATGCTCAAGCTTGTGACTGATATATTTCAGAATATATGCCTATAACTAGGAAGGTTATGAGGATAGAGATGAGGTTTTTCATAATTGCAATCTTTTTTACTCTTCTTGCCATGCTAGAATACTACCTATTTTGTCTGAATTTATCAACATTTTAGCTTCAATACACTAAAAGAGAAAACTATATTACTGTCATAAGTGAAAAACCAGTATTACTTATTATAAGTGAAAGATAGGTATAATGAAGAAAATGTTACTTATCCTTATACCAAGTCATCTGGCACTCATG
Source organism: Capromys pilorides (assembly GCA_004027915.1). Classification (NCBI taxonomy): domain Eukaryota; kingdom Metazoa; phylum Chordata; class Mammalia; order Rodentia; family Capromyidae; genus Capromys; species Capromys pilorides. The sequence continues at coordinate 7,008 of PVKN010026386.1, read as the reverse complement.
CTACTCTCTAGGGCAACACTGACCTGGTGCATATCTATTCAGCAAACTGCAGCCTGAGGTACCATGGCTAGTACGGAACTGAGACAAGAACTCACAATACCCTGTTTGTATTTAAACCACTGTACTACCACAGACCAAGCAAGCCACCAAGGCCTTTGAACTCTAAACTACCTTTCAAGCTTTGAACTAAAATTTTAAGTTGCCTGGTCTCAGCTCCAATTTGTGACCTTTCTGCCTTAGGCTGCCATGATATTGGCATTACAGGTGTGCACCACCATGCCCAGCCAGGACTAACCGCTGTTGAGTACACTTTCAAGTTAAAGAATCCAGCTGGGAGTAGAAAAACAAGGACAAGTCCAGAACAAAGGGATACCTACAAATCTTGAGTGCACATTAAGAATCTGTCAGGAGGCTAATCTGGCCACCCTCATCTCAGAAATTCCAGGTAGAAGGTGCTGACTGGCTACCACAGTCAGAGAACTGGAGTCTTAATGTAGGCTTTGCCTAAGCATCTAACTTGCTAGGAAGAGTCTAGTGTGCTTCTGCTGGCCTTGTTTTTCTCAGCTGTAAAAACAGGCATTGGACTATGTGATACTCCCAAGCTGCGACTTTCTAGCATTATGACTGGGTCACTCCAATTCATCTCACTCTATGCCTCCATATCAAGCAGCTTCTCCATAAATGTGACTCACCACTGGAGCACCAGAAGACCACCTTGATTTCAGCTTTCAAAGTACAAAGAGATAGAGATCAAATATGCTGCAGTTTTCTCAGAAAAAGAAGCCTCCACTGAGTCTTCACACAGCAGGCTCAGAGCTGTGTACTCATGAGAAACTCTCACTAAGGTAGCAGCTCAGAGACTTCAGCAGGGAGAAGAGGCAACTCACTGCCACTTTTTCCCGCAGTTACATCATTTTACGTGATGTCCCAAAAGGGTATGTGGCTGCTAACAGAACCAGTGCCTTGGTGGCCTCAGCTCTAAGAGATCTGATCAGGAGGTTCCTCATTTTCTCCACGTATCCCTTTACCTAAGGATAAACTTGCTTTGCTAGACAGTTCAGCTAAAGAATCCTAAGTACTTGACCTACATGTATCCTCCCCATCCCCATTTTATGGTGTTGGGGATTGAATTTAGGGGCTTACACATAGTTGGCAAGCACCCTACTGTTGAGCTGTACCCCTAGAATATGTGACTCCATATGTAAGTTACCAATTTACATATGGAGTACAGCTAAAATACATATACATATATTTCTATCTATATATTGTGTATATAATATTTATTATTTATTTATTGTGTTTATGAGACAGGGTCTCATATGAAGTTTAGGCTTAATTCACTAAGTAGCCCAGGCCAGCTTTGAACTTGCAATCCTCCTGCCTCAGCCTCCCAAGTGCTGGGATTACACATCTGCCACTATGCCCGGCTTGTCCAACATATATTTTTTATGTCTTTGGTTGTTGCAGGGTCTCACTATGCAGCTTGGACTTACAGAGATCCTCCTGTTTTCAGCCTCCCCAGCACTGGGATTCTAAGTGTATGCCACTATGCTCAGATTCTGTAGCTAGCTGTGCGTGCCTGGGGGTGGGGCTGGTGCAGCACGTGGTGCTGGGATTGAACCACAGCCCCTGAGCTTGACTAAGCTTGCCTAAGCAGGTGCTTTAGTCTACTGAGCTATCTCAATGGCCCCCAAAATATTTTCTTTTTAGGACTACCATAAAGCCAAGATCATCAGTCAAATTAACAGCCTCTTGATCTGATCCAACAGGAAATAAGCATCACCAATGAAGCTTTTTTGCCTTAAAGACTAGTCAAGCTACGAAAATTACCAATTTACAGAAAATAAGGATCGATGTATTAATTCCAAAGGATATAATCAAACAACTCCAACTATGGGATAAATAATTCAAGTTTTTGCATAAATAAATAACATCAGTAGGGCTCAGAGTTAAAGGGCTAAGATATGAGCTTTATTAACCACCTCCAGTATGTGGATCTTGCTAGAACCAGATTCAAGTAAGACAAATGTAAAATAACAGCTATGAAATCTCTGACAAAAAAAAAAATTGGATTTTGCTTTTTAGCAGTTGATATATAAGAAATTGTTGAAAACTAAAATCAACCTAGTTTACAACAAAAATAATTACATTTAGCTGGGTGTACTGACATATGCATATAAGCCCAGTACTCTGGGATGATGCAGGAGGATTGTAAGAGCTCAGCGATGGCCACTAAGTAACTTAAGGAGACCTCTTTAAAGAAAGTATTGGAGAATATGTATCTATGTTTATATCTACATCCTTGAAATCTGACAAAAGAACAATAGTACATTAAAAAATTTTCCTCAAGTTAGATGAATGTAGGCCTATATCTGTAGTACTCAAGAGCCTAAAGCAGAAAGATTATGAATTCAAGGCCACCCTGGACTACAGGACGAGACCTGTAGTGAGTCAGACCTCATCCCCCCCCAATATTTATTTATTTATTTATTTATTTATTTATTTATGCATGCCAACACCGTCCCAGTTCTCACCCTACCCCACCCAAAATGCTTTTCATTCAAATTTTGACTCCACTGCTGATTGGCCATATGGTCTGGTAGGTTCCTTGCTCACTTTAATTTTTTTTCTTATCTAAAAAGTGAGGGCATCAAGCCTCCTCCTATAAGTCTACTTAGATGGCTTTGAGATAACACAGTGACCTGGAGGGCGAAGCACAGTGGGAGGGTGCTGCTGGTGCTAAGGAGGCCCACACAAAAACCACTTACCTAAGTGACCCACCATCTGTCCTCCCAGGATCCCTGAGCAGTTCAAACTCTGATATATGGACATAAACAACAAACTGGGGTCAAGGCAGGCATCTGAGCAGGAATGGTCAGGAAACAATCACATGTTAGCTTAGTGTCTGCAAGGTGTGGCAACTTTGTAGCAAGCCAGGTAGAGACATCTTGCACGTCTAAACTTACATCACATCACTCTCATTCTAATTCTTGTTAGATTAGTGGTCCCTTCCTCAGGCTCTAGAACCTCATCTTAGTTAGCACTCAAATATTTGTTGAGCTAATGATACTGGCATGCATGACTTGTCTTGGTCAACTGCTAGAACAGCTGCTCATAAACCTATACAATATATCCTGGGTTTCAGAGCCACACAGACATTCTTGAAAGATCTTCACCTTACCTGTTCTCTAACTATGTGCACCAGAACCTCACCACGTGAGGATGGCATGGCAGAGTTGAGCAGCCTCCACTGGCCACTGTCTACAGAATATCTGTGGAACAAAAGAATGTGGCAACAGCTTCATGGCTCTGTAGGGCTAGGACAGGACTCCAGAAAATAGAGGGCCTGACTGGATCAGAAACTGGAAGGCCAGCAAGACAGCTCAGCGACACCTGTTTACGAAGGGACTGGAGTTCGACTGTACCATATGCTGTGCTGGCCCTAACCCCGACCCCCAGCCTACCACCCAGTCTCAGCATGGTAGTGCACACCTCAAATCCCATGTGTAGTGAGACCCTGTACCAAATACATAAATCAAAAGAAAAAGAAAAACTAGAGAGAGTAAAAGGAAAACAGGCCCTTAGTATACCTGAGCTGCTGTCCTACTAAAAGTAGACTGTAGTCTTTGACATGATCACATAGCAACCATGTTGTGGCTAGTTTTCTGTCCTGTGCTGCTGCTGTATGTGTGCGTGTGTGTCTATATTGCCCAAACTGGTCTTGAATTTTGGGTTTAAGTGATCCTCCTACCTTGGACTCCTGAGTTCTGATATTTGCATTTTTTTAGCATCTGCCTGGTTTTCTGATGAGCAGTTTCAGAAACATAGCTCTAGAATAGGGCAAACTGTATCAAAAGCAAAGCGCAATAATACCAGCACAAAAGTGTTTGAGAGGAATAGTAACCTTATAGCCTATTCTTCTAAATGTATAATCCTTGGCTACAACCTACAGGGATTGCAAAGAGGTCAGATATACTGGGGTGGGAGGGCCAGCAAGATAGCTCAGCAGTCTAAAGCACCTGCTTAGGCAAGCTTAAGGAAGCATAGAGACCATGGTTCAATCCCCAGCATCACATGCAGCACCAGCCCTGCCCCTAGGGGAGGCTGAGCTGGCAAAAAAAAAAAAAAAAAAAAAAAAAAAAGGGGGGGGGGGGGGGGGGGGGGGGGGGGGGTGGGGGTGGGGGTGGGAGACAAGTCTGCTGAGATCTTGGGCTACCCAGCACTTAGTTCATCTGAGACACTGACGTCCATCTAAGAAACAAGCTCCAAGCTGGACACGGTGGCACAAGCCTGTAATCCCAGCATTCAGGAGGCACAGGCAAGAGTTCAAGAACAGCGTGGGCTATACAGTAAGACCCTGTCTCAAACAAAAAAAGCCCCTCAGAAAGAAACAAATTCACATCTATTTTTAAAAAACACTCAATTTATAATGCCACATGACTCATTTGGGAGTAAGGAAGGTTCACAGTTTTTAATGATCTGTTAGGAGAACACAGCCTGATTATGACTGACCCAGCATTCTTACTATTACCTTTCCAAGCCTGCCCTTTGTTACACCTGCTCTGGCCCACTTTACAGGAACTGAGCAACTGAGAGAATATCCCTGCAGAGGAACCACCAACAAACTAAATCTCATGAGGAACTCTCTTTGTAGTATTCTTGTGTTCAGTTCTCAGGTTCTAGCAACTGCAGAAATTCATAATTTGCCTTCTCTGTCCCATTTAACTCCAAGAATTCCTTGATCAGGTATACAGAGGCACCTAGAAATATTAATCTTCATTATAAAGATGACTTATTTGGGTGATAAACAGCTCACATGATCCTAGCAGAGGTCTTGTTTCTTTGAGCCCATGTCTGTACATGCAGAAGCTTTCTGCCAAGAACCTTGGCATGACTGAATCTGTCTGTGCTGCTCACTAGGCTGCTGCTAAAGTGTAGGCAGAGATGAGACACAAATTCCAAGATGTTCACGTCACACTCACAGAAGGTTAGAATGGGGAAAAACAAGTAAGTTGATTCGAACATGGAACACATAGAAAGCAGCTCTAAAATTTTAGAGAATAAAATGTTCAGGTCCATATGTTAGTACTCAGAGATCTGTCCCTCAAATACAGGACCAACAAACTGAATGACTTTAAAGGTCTAGAAGGTCAGAGAAGGCCGTGGGCTAGGTTCCTAGGAGCCGCACTTGTTCTTTTCTCTGCTATCCCATAAGCTCTTATTTACTCAACCACTCTTTATCACTTTCAAAGATGTATAAATGACCATTTGCTAGGTATTAGAGACACAAATAAAAGGTTTCAGTCTAAGGGAGATACAGACAAGTAAACCAACAAAGCAATCTAACAAACTGGGTACTAACGAAGGTGTATAAAATATACAAGAGAAGGGGATGCCGGGGAGGATGTAGACACAGCAATGCGAGATCTGGGCTATGTAGTGAGTCACTGTGCCAGGTGCAATGTAGCTGGAGCCTAGTGAACATATAAGAATGGTAAGGCAGCAAGAGCTGGCACGTTGAGGCAGGAAGGAAGGTAACAAATTCCTAACGTCCTTCAGCCTTGGCCTAGCTGGTTCATACTGCCAACAGAGTTACCTAACCCAGTCTACCCCATCATCCAAAAGGCACCATGATTATAATGTCTATTTCTGTCCCTATCCAGCTCTCACTCCCTGGATAAACTAGTGCATCTATATAACACATTATACTATGTAATATATATTTTTATACCACCTTACATTCATTCATTCTTGTGGTGCTAGGGATCAAACCTAGCAGGACCTCAAGCATGTTAGGTAAGCACTCTACCACTTAGCTAAATCTCTAGGCTTCCAGTACACTATCTTAAAGTATTAAGCATAGATTCCATTTACCTTAGAGAGATTTTATTCATGAGTTGTTTTTTTTTTTGCAATAGGGTCTCCCTATGCAGTTCAGGCTAGCCTTGAGGTCACTTCGTAGCCCAGGCTGGTCTTGCACTTGCAAAGATTTTCCTGCCTCAGCCTCGCAGGTTCTGGGATTGCAGGCATGCACCATGCACCACGACGCCCCGATACGAGAGCTGTAAACATGCCTACATGTTGCTTTTGCTTTTTTTTTTTTTCAATGGCTGGCTCAGCCTGCCCTGCGACGGGGACGGGGACGGGACGGGACTGGCGCAGCATATGGTGCTGGGGATTGAACTGCAGTCCCTGCAGTTGCCTAAGCTTTCCTGAGCAGGCGCTTTAGACCACTGAACCATCTCACCAATGCTTTTTTTTTTAGTACTGGGAATTGAACTCTGGACCTTCCACTTGCCAGGCAGGTGCTGTCCTGCTATCTCTCCTACCTAAAGACATTTAAATGTTAAATGAAACAAACCAAATACAATTGTTTTTTTTAAAAAAGTGGAACATTATGTCATATCAAGTAAAAAAGACAGAGAGGGAAAGACACCAAAGATATTAACTGTAACTCCCTCTGAATAATGGAATCATAGTTAAATTTCCTAAGGCTTTGCCAGGTACAGTGGCAATACACTTATAATATGGGCTACTGCAGAGGCTGAGATAGAAAGACTTGAAAGTGTGAACAGAGTTTGGGTGACTCAGCAAGTCCCAGAATAGGTAAACTAGGATTTTAAATTATATTACAAAGCTATGGTAATAAATGCAGCATGGTACTGCCACAAAAATAGATATGTTGATCAGTGGAACAAAACTGAGGATGCAGAAACAACTGCTTAGTTATTTGATCTTTGACAAAGGGTGAAAAACATACTGGAGAAAAGACAGCCTTCTTAATAAATGCTGGAGGAAAATTCCAGTTATCTGTATATATGTAAGAATGAATTTAGAACCTTCTCTTTTATCTTGTGCTAAAATCAAACCAAAATAGATCAAAGACCTAGATATAAAAACAGAAACACTGAATGTGCAAATACCACTTAACATCATTAGCATCTTTTGGGATTTTATTTATTTTTTATGTGTTTTAGTACAGGGTCTACGGGGTCTCACTACAGATTT
>PVKN010026385.1:0-13838 GCA_004027915.1 Capromys pilorides | reverse complement strand
TAAATTTTATTTATTTATTTATTTGTTTGCTTGTTGTGTTTGTTTGTTTCTTTATTTATTCATTTCGTGGCTGGCTCAGCCTGCCCTGGTGGTGGTGCTGGCGCAGCATGTGGTGCCGGGGATCGAACTGCAGTCCCGCAGTCGCCTGAGCCCTCCTAAGCAGGCGCTTTAGACCACTGAACCATCTCGCCGGCCCCATTCTCACATGTTCTTGTGACTCCTCCTGCCCGTCTTCTCTTACCGCCTCCGCCCCTCCGTGCCCCTCAAGTACCTTCCTCTCAGAACCAAGTTGCAGACAGGTTGTATGCGGGGACTGCCCTTCCGCCACTGCCCCCCATGGCAGGAAGTTTCCAGGGACAGCAGGCCTCACTGGGCCTGTCTGGCTTCCTTAGTGCCTGAGCCCAGGCCCGCTCTGTCCTCCTCACCTCCCATCCCCATCCTCATCATGTTCTCTGGCCTGAACAGCACCAGACCTAGACTGGAAGTCAGTGTGCAAATCCAGCAGCAAGCCCTTGACGGCCAAGGAGTCTGGGAGGGAGGCGAGACCAAAGGCCCAGGCTCATGGACAGCTTGCACAAAGCAGGGACTAGAAGGGCAAGTGCATGCATACATGCACTTGTACACACACACACACACACACACACACACACCCTCCACCATGCAAACAGGAAGGCCCTGCTCCTTCAAGGGGACTGGATCTGAATGGTTCTAACCAATTAGCACCTTACCTGGCTCCCAGACAACAGAAAGCTCTTCCTCTGGCAGAGTGGATCTGACTGCCTGGCTACGGATGCCAACAGTGGCGAGATGCTCAGGGCTCCAAGCACTACTTCTGGAAGCCACAGGAGCCCCATGGCCCCATGCTGTCCTGTGACACCACTGCTTTCCCTAAGCTCTGTTTGAAAAGACTCCAGGGCTGCTGTCACAGGCCACCAGGCAGGCCCCTCATCTAGCTGTCCTCTCCACAGGGACTTTCTCTGCTGGGATTCAAGTTTTACTCCCAAATCTGTGGAGGGACTTTCACAGAGCTGAGGGGATAAGGAAAAATGTCGTAAACATCTTCAGGCAGGACCAGCTCCATAAAAATGACAAGAAGAATGGGCAGAGGAGGGAGGAGAGGTCAAAGAACACCAAGTGGGAACAAAAGGCAAGCACGAAGCCCTCTGCACCCTAAGAAAGTTCTAGGGTCAACAGAAGTAAAACAATAAGCAGAGTGGGCTAGGGAGATAGCTCAGTGGGCGCAGTGCTTGCCTGAGTTCTATCCCTGGCGCCACCAAAAAAAAAGAAAAAAAAAACAATAAGCAGAGAACACTGAACTTGCGGTGACTTGAATGTGACTTCCATCTAGCTCACATCTGGCTGAGTTGGGAATCTTCTGCCACAGGGCAAGTTTTGGGTTCTAGGTGCTGCCACCTCTGAACATCTGCCTGATCACAGTGTCAAAGAATAGGCTTAAAACTCTGAGGTGGCAAAATCACTGCCGGCTCCAGTCCCACCTTGGAAATTAGGTTGCCTAAGACAGTCCTGAATGGGAGAAACTCGGCAGTCCCCGGCCAAGAATACTTGGGGACACGTGGTGGTGTCTGGGCAGGATTCCGGTTGTTATAGATTGGGTTGTAGCAATGCTGGCAGGGGTGGGTGGTGGCCAGGGAGGCTGCTCAGTGTCCTGCAGGACAGCACCCCACAAGGCTGCAGCCAGCTTTGGGTGCCCAGAGCATTGAGGCTTGGATAGCTTCTTCACACACTGAGCAAGACCGACTGAGGGACAGGAGGCTGCCCAGGTCCCCTGGGGCATGGGACAGGATTAAGGACTGCTTAAAAAAGCTGAAATGGGTAGCAATCACCAGAAGTGACGCTTTAGGGGTGAAAGGAAGGAGAGGCAGGGAAAGGCCACCAGGGAGACATGGAGCTCCACCTCACAAGTACTGCAGCTCTGAGGGACAGCGACGTTTCCAAGGTCATAGAGACTTGGCGTCTGACCTGTGAGGCCAAAATCAACTGCAGCACTCAGGCAGCATCAGTGAGCTTCCATCAGCAGTGTCTGGGCCTGAACTTCCCTGAGGTGGGTACCACAGGGAGGAGGCCATGTGAGGAGGCCATGTGAGGAGGCCGCATGCTCTCTCCAGCAGTCATCTAGCTCCTGTCCCCCACTCCACCCCACCCCACCCCCAACCCTGCTGTAGTTCCTGGCAGAAACACTGTGTCACCAGCCAATGTCACAGTGCCCCTCTAAGCCGGGTAGTACTGACATGAAACACTGTGCGCACACAATATCTGAAAAACAAAAGTGACAATGCTGACCACAGCCGTACTGCCCCAGACATCTGTCGGTTTGAGACACGTGGGGCTCGTGAGGACAGCATCCCTGCCTCCCTCTTCTGACTCAAACTCTTTCTCAGTCTGACATCTCTGGGTGCCTGACCCACTTCTGGGCCACCTCCCTTCCAGTGGCCCTAGGGATGCAGGCACTAGACCTCAGTTCCCTTCTGTGCCTACAGATGGGGGCTGGCACCTGCTGTCCAAACCTGAGCAGAGGTCAGAGTTCCCACTGGAGGTGGAGCCTGTGGAAGGGATGATCTGTCCCATTTTTCTGCAGTCCCACGCCCCCGACCAGGGCCCGAGGGGAGAACAGTGCCAGGCTGACCTTGCAGCTCTCCTTGCGCTGCTCGTGGCTCTGCCCAGCCCTCCTTCCTGAAGCAGCCAAGAGACTCCCAAGAGTGGCAGCTGCAGGAGGCTTTGCAACATGCCAGAGGCTACAGGACTCGGGGACAAATGGGGAGCGCCAAGGAAGTGAGCAAAGAGCAGGGGAGTCCTGGCTCTGCTCCAAACACCCCCTCAGTGGTGTTTAGGAGCCTGAGCTACTTGGAATTCCACCCCACAGTGTAGGGACAGGGATGGAGGAGGACAGCCCTTTCAGCCCTTTGGATGGGCTCCTCCAGCCTCCTGGGACTGGCAGGTAGGCATGGGTACTGAGTGACTATTTTCCTGGCCTCTCAGTGGCTTCCTATGACACTCAGACATGAGGAGGTTTCTATGCATGGGGTCCTGCTCTCGCTGTTCCCATCCTAGATGTGGTCCAGGAATTCTCGGGGTTGCCAGGAGTTTCCTACTTTTTTTTTTTTTTTTTGAGACAGGGTTCCACCATGTAGTTTAGGCTGGCCTTGAGCTTGCTATGTAGCCCAGGCTGGCCTTGAACTTGCAGCAATTCTCCTGCCTCAGTCTCATAACAAGTGTGTGCCAACACACCCAACTAGAAGTTTCCTACTGTGATCTATAGCAGTGCATCAGATGCCATGTACTCAGCTCACTGGAGCATGGTAAAAGCATTCTTCACCCCATATTTGAACCAAGTACCCCACCTCCAAGTACCCCACCCCAGCCTCACAGCTAGGATGTCTTCTGGAAATGGAAGGCTAGCAACAGGGAAGACACTGTTCGTGTGACCTTTTGGTCCATTGCCATTTGTATCGTTCTACAGTTTGAGATGATTTCCATTTCCCTATGCCAGCTGCCCACCCCTCACACCTCTGGTGACCAATGACCCTTGCATATAGTAAGAGAAGGTAACATGAGGACTACAGCTGGGAGTTCTGGATACACATGGAGCTGCTCTACTGACCTGCCATGGGTGCAGGTTCCTGACTGGTCCTCCTGTCCCAAAAGAAAGAGGAGAAGGGAGTGTCCTTCCCTAAAGGGCCTCAGAGCCATCCTCCCCACTCTGGAAGGGGCAGCCATGGTAACCGTTCGGGAACACAGTCTATGGCAAGAACAGCTCATGACTCTATGGAAGGACCCTCCAACTCCATCTAAGAGGCACTGGATAGGAGGAAACATGGACCTGAGTTTGCAGAGCCTGGTTCCCTTGGCTACCAAATCCAAAAATGACAAGAAGTGAGAGAGAACTGAATTTCATCTGGATGTCCTTTTCGGACAGCACGGGAAAGTTACGTGAATATCTTCAGTGCCTTCTGTGGTGGGCAGAATAGTGCCTCCCCCACCCCTGCTACTCCCTGGCACGGTGAATGTGTTGCCTTACCCAACAAAGGGGACCGTGCAGTCGTGATCTAGTGAAGAAGTGTAAAATGGGAAGACGGTAGTGGACCACCTGGGCAGGGCACCTTTTAAATGAATAAGGAGTCAGAAGAATAAGACAGCTTGTGATGACAGTCCCCATGTCAGGAACACAGCATGAGAAAGACTCCACTGGCCTCACTGGTTTGGAAGCTGGAAGGTGACCATAGGCCAAAGAACATGGAAGCCTCCAGAATCTGGAGCGTGTGAGGAAACAGATCCTCTCCAGAGCCCCCAGAGGTGCTCAGCTCTGCTCACACCCCAACGTTAGCCCAGTGGGAGCATGCCAGATGTCTGCCCACCCAAACTCAAGACAGTAAGTCTGTCGATTGGTGGACATCTGGGACAGCAGCGCAGAAAACTCAGACGCTTTCCTCAGGGAGCCCTTCCCTCAGGGAGACGCTTCCCCAGGACTGGACTGAGATCTTTCTCTTCTCTCTGTAACTGAAAGGCAATGTCTTGCCCACAAGTTTGCCTGCTAAGTGCAGAATGGGTCTACCTTATTCTCTGAAAGATCTCATCCAAGACACCTGGTCACCTCTGCAGACACCCAGGTTGGCTATAAGGCACGAGAAGCTCCCTAGGGGTCTGGCCCTGGCCAGCCGGCCCGCACCCACAGCCTGCATACAGGGACCCTGGTGTAACTGTGAGCTACGAGTTCCCTTTGGGGCTCTTTGGAAACACGCACCTAGAACAACAGCGGCTTCAGGAGCAGACGGTGGAGAAGAAAGGAAGCCAAGGGCACTGGCATCTTCTGTGCAAACATTACAGAGCTAGTGAAGCCTGAGGAGGCCTCCCTGACAGGTCTAGAGGCCTTGGTCTGTGGAAGGAATGTGTATTCCTCACGTACACCATGCTGGAATTTGTCTGAGTGATCTGGTCATGTCTCCCTGGGTTAAGCGCATCCCAAACTCATCTTGTGTTATTGCTAGCAAGTTTTTAGAGACACCCTTCTCTCCATGTTGACAGGCTCCATGCTGTCAACATCCCGAATGGCCCAGCTGAGGCAATCTGTGGCATGAAAGCATGGCAGGAGCAAGCTAAACTAAAATCTTTAACACACAACCCCACCAGAGAGAAAAACTGCTGCTGACTCCTTAGATAAACCTTGAATGCTTTCAAGAGCAGCTCCTGATACGGAGCAGTTCTCATGTCCTGACTGTGGGAAGACACATAATGGACAAGGCAAATGGCACCTGGGAGAGAAACTCCAGTGCTATGGCTTGAATGCCTTTCCAGAACTGAACATGTTGGACACTCAGTTCCCATGCCATCATTCTTGAGTGATAAGGCGTTTGAGAGGTGACAGCATGGCTGAATAAACCCACGAAAGGATTAGTGGGCTATCACTGGAATGGCTCTCTGAAAAAGCAAGCTCTCTGGTTTGCTTCTTTTGCTTGACCACAGGATGCTCTCAGCCATGCCGCTGCAGCAAACAGGCCCTCAGGATTTCCCAGCCCCGAGAACCCTGAGTCAGAGCGATGTGGCAGTTAGTGACAGCACAGAGAAAAAACTCAGACACCAGGCTCCTGCTGGGAGTAACACAAAAGGTGGTGGGCGCCACGAACTTTCAGTGAGAACAGTGGGAGGAGAGAGCCTTGGAATGCAGAGCATTCTGTCATCCGTGCAGTGCAGTCCATGGGGACACCTGAGCCAACAGTGAAGTGACAAGAGTCCAGGATAGAGGCTCTGCCAGCCGGAAATCAGTGCTGGGAGATGAGGTAGGAGAATAGATGAACAGACCCAACATTCAGTCTTCCGGGTGAAATTAAAAAGGGCACAGTCTGAAATGCTGAGCAATGCCAAAAATTGAGAATTAAAAAATTGTGGGGCTGGGGATGTGGCTTAGTGCTGGAGCTCTTGCCTTGCACAAGGCTCTGGGTTCAATCCCCAGAATAACCACAAAAAATTCTGAAGAGGATGAGACCTGAAAGAGGATCCTGGAGAAGGGGTGCATGGCACCTAGTAGCCTCCTGGGAGCAACTTCCTTGATGTGTGTGCATGTGTGTGTGTGTGTGTATGTGTGTGTGTGGGTATGTAGGTACATGTACACATACGTGTGGTCCCACGTGTTGGGTGGAAGTGGAGGACCGGGAAGGAAGGCACAGAGAATTGGGAAATGACTCAGAACTGAGGGCTCAGCAGGCACAGGTAAAAACTGCTCTTTTCAGAATCAAGGAAGTAAGACGGGGAAAGAAAAGACAACAGGATTTAGAATGGGGATCAGGATCGAGTCATGGCGCTTTGTGCTGCTCTGCTTTGTAATGAAAGATGGGCTGGGCAAAGCGAAAAGCTCCATAAGCAAACACTCAGACTGCTGGGCAGGAAGGACCCGTAGGATCAGATGCGTGCGTGACTGGTGCCACCGAGGACCACAGCGACATCATCACCCTGGTGGCTCCTTCCCGTGGCGCTGAACCTCACCTCATGGAGCTTGTCAGCCTTTTGGGTCTGCTTCTTCCGACTTCTCTGAGCAGCAACTCGATTCTTCTCTCTCCTGCGGACCTTCCTGTCATCATCTTCAGGGCTCTGGGTGGCGACATTGGGTAATGTTAACTTGGAGGTCCCTTGCCTGACCCTGCCTGCCCTCTTCTTCCCCAGGCATTGCTCTTTGACCTCCAGTAGCTCCTGTGTAGTCAGCCCTCTCATTCAGGGTACTTGCACACCCTTTATCCTGGATCCAGTAATGGGAACACCAGAGCTGAGGGTGGAGCTCAGCGGTGGAGCGCCTGCAGCTCCACGGCGAGGCCCTGGGTCCCTCCCCAGTACTGCAAGTTTAAGAAGTCAGCTGGTCATGGTGGAACGTTCCTGATACCCCAGCACCCAGGAGACTGGGGCAAGAGGATAGCCCCAAGTTCATGGCCAGCCTGAGCTACACAGTGAGACCCTGTCTCAAAAAACAAATAAAAAATTAAAAGATGAGGAATAAGAAACTCAGGCTAAGATCTTGCTCCAGGTACCGCACTCCTCGGGGCTAGTGGGAAGTGGAACTCAGGTCTGTTGGGTCTCCACACCAACGTTCACAAACCTCTACCCCACAGGGCGTGTGCCAGGAAGAGCTGTGGTGTTGCCACTGCTCATCCGAGACTGGGGACACGGGGGCGGGGACCGGAGGGTTGGCTATTTAGGACCTGCTATGAGGCCGGCCCTGACAGCCCTGCTCTCCAACAGGTACTTTAGGATCTATGCAGCCTGTGATCACACACTCAGTGCCACTCACAACCACAAGGCGCTCCACCAACACAGTGATCGGAAGCAGCACGCACAGTGCTTGATTGACATTTTGGTTCAGGGGACAGAGTAAGTCGAAATGCAAATGGATGATGTGACCTGAAACTCAGACTATATAATTCCAACACTCCAGGAGGCCCAGGCAAGAGGATGACAAGTTCAAGGACAGGACAGGCCCCTTAGTGACTCAGGAAATCCCTGTCTAAAAAAAATTATTATTAATAATAATAATAATAAATCACTAGGGGTGCAGCTCCTGGAGAAGGTCCTGGGTTCAATCTTCAGCGGAGCAATGAAAAAGAAAGAAAAAAGAAGACTGCTATGAATGAAACTTTGCCAAATACATCAAATTGTTCATTTTACAGGTGTAAAAATGAAACAGGTGTGGAAGAAACTGCACCTACCATGCGGGAAAAATAAACAACTAACTTTATCTAGCATGAAGTTCATCCATAGAAAAAAAAGGAAAACACCTCAGTATTTGCTTTCCAGACCCCATGAGAAATCTCAAAGAAGAAAAAGAAATACTACTCTGAAGGACTCAAAAGAAGAAGATGAAAAAGACAAAGATGGAAAAGGAGGAGTCCGCGGCACACAAACACAAGGTAGCTGAATATAAATATTAATGAAAAGCAAGTATTGACAATACAAGCTGACCCTTTCAGTTGCCATTTTACGCGGTCTTGTATTTCACCTAAGCAAGACGCCCACCGCCTCCCCACGGGAAGCAGGTAAGAAATTCCGGGGGGCGGTGAAGGAAGAAACAGCACAGCCCCAGCCTCGAAGCACTGTAGGGGAACAGGGCCAGGCAGGTCTGCGGGAGACGAAGTCTAGGTCTAGAGACCAATCTTGATAAATACAGCATCACCGGGGACATGAGGTGTCCAGGACAGAGCTTCAGCATCTCACAGGTCCTAGTTCTGTCTCTCACGATTGATATGGCTCAGAGTAGAAAGGTTTAACTTCTCCAGTGTCTCAATTTCCTCACTTGTATGCATGACTCATTCATTCTTTCAGTGCGTGCTAACTGAGCTTCTACCATGTGCCGCGCTCTCCTAGGCACTGGGGACACCATCCTCGAGAGAGGGGCCCTGTCTGCTAAGGCTTAGCCTAAAGGCATGCCTGCCCGCAATTACCTGTCTTTGTTGAGGCTGCTGCAATTTCTGATTGGATCCCCCATAGCATGTGTCACCACATCAGCCTCTTGCTACTCCACAATTAAAAAGAATCACAAGGCACAAAAGAGCTGCACACATCTTGCCCTCGGGGACTGCCACTCTAAACTGCACTTATATCAGGTATAGTCACACCTCCCACGTCAACAGAAAAATTGACACAAGGCAGCACGGGAGAGCAAAGTCTTGAAGTGTGTGCATACGATGGCCTCATCTCGGTCCTCGTAAAAATCCAGAGATATCGATATAGTCAATTTACAAATGGAGAAACTGAGGCTCCAAAAAAAATAAATAAATAGACCAAGGTTACTCAGACTGTGTGGCCAAGATGCCAATTCAGATCTGCACGACACTTTCCGGTCACCGGGTGGCACTACGTGCCTGACCCTAATAGGGACGCAACGAACGAAAAAACCCAGTCTGGTCCTGAAGCAGCTGGGCACGCAGTGAGTATCCCAACGGCCCAGCGGCCTGGCCTCACCTCCCTGTGCGTGAGGCTGCGCACGTAGATGGGGACAAGGTGGGCAACCGGCCGGTGGGGTGAGGCTCGGCAGCAGCACTGGGGCTGGCGTTTGCTTCCCGGACCCAGCAGCAGCGAGGGAGTAAGGGGGCACACCAACCCTGCGGCCCGCCAGCAGCGCGGACCCCACGTGCGGACCCAGCCTCAAGTCTGGCCCGGGCTGCCCCTGGCCCCTCTGACCCCCCTCGGGCTCCGCTCCGCACCCACCTCAGCCTCCCCGCTTCCCGCGCCCCCTACCTGTGGCTGCGGCGGGTTTCCGGGCGCCGCGACGCCCCTCTGCAGGACGCTGACGCCGCCAGCCGCCGGGAGCCCTTGCGACATCCCGGGCGCTGCTCCGGCGCCCCCGCCCGCGCACAGCCTCGCGGGGAGCGGCCGCCGCCGCCCGGGCCCTGCACGCGGGCTCTGCCTAGGGGTGCGCGGTCTGCATCCCGGCGCCCCGCACCTGCCCGCTCGCCCCGCCCCGCCCCCGCGCTCCCGCGCTCCGGCGCCCGGGTGTCAACGCCTGGGCCTGTTCCGCCCCGCCCGGCCCCCGCCCGCGGTCCCTCGCGCCCCGCCCCCTGCTACTCCCCCTCCGCCTCCTTCGCTGCCCTCCCCGCCCTCCCGCTACGCCTCGGGGTCCCCATCCCAGCCCTGTCGCCTTTCCGCTGCCGCCCAGCTCTTCGTGGAAATCACGTGGTGGATCCGGAACCCAGGAGTGAGAGCGAAGCCCACCCACGGGAGGCCAAGCTGGGTTCGGGGGGCGCGGTCTTCTGCGTCCCTCGGCCGCACTCAGGAAGCTCGGATTGAACAACCCTGCGGGGTGGCTTGGGGTCGGTGACTTTTCCCGGTCTCCTCGCGGCGCCTTCCTGCGCGCGTCCGCGGGGACTTTCTCGGGGGCGCTGGTCCTCGGGCGCTGATCCTCGGAGCCCCCTGCGCCCCGGGCTTGGCTGCTGGCAGAGTCGAGCCTTCTTCCCCGTCGCCGCTGGCCTCGAGATCCCGAGCGGAGAGCGCGCCGAGGAGGTGGCCCGGGCCGAGCTGGCTACACCCCGCGTCGGCCGTCGCTCGGGACAGATTCCGGATCTGGCGTTGCCAGAGTGGCTCGGGCCACACCCCCTTCCGAGGTGCAGGCCACGGGCAGGGTGGCAGATCCTGGGCTGGCGCGTCCCCATCACTGCCTTGGGTTCAGATGCGCCAGGTATCACTGAGCTCTGCGAAGAAGAACTGGCGGGTCCGGGTGGGCGCACGGGAACAGGGCCGTGAGCACCCCGCGGCCTGCGGGGGTGGAGATGGGACGGGGCCCGGCCAGCTCTCGGACCCCGGCGGGCGCCCGAGCCCTCGTCTGGATGGAAGCCGCGGCCCGCAGACACTGGGAGAGGAGCCCGCGCCCTCCGACGCTGCCCGGGGAGTGGAGGGGCGGGGGTCGTCGGCCCCCTGCGCGACCGCGAGAGGGCGCGGCTGCGCGGCCACCAGTGCGCGCCACACCTGGGAACGGCGCGGCCGCCTCGCCGGGTTCCAGCCTTTCCGTCGTCTCCCTCCCGTTTCCTCGGTCAGCGCAACCCGAGGTCCCCCGGGTTGCTCCTGTTGCTCCGCGTGAGGTCTGCGCAGAGCCCCAGCCCCGCGTCCTGTACTCGGGTTCGCTTCCCGTCTGTCAGGCGGGCACCTTCACATTTAAAACGGCAAAGATTCAAAATAAGAAAACCTCTGGGCGCACCACTGAACGGTTAAGTGCATTCAGGCTTCGTTCTGGTTCTGGCCGCTTCTGCTCCCGCGGAGCCACCCTGTGTGCTCGGCCCCCGGGGCTGTCCGTCGGGTCTGTCCCCGCAGAGCGGGCAGTGCCAGCACAGAGCTCTCAGGTAGACGCAGTCTGCTAACGTTAATGCGTAGCCTTCTTCCAACGTACTTAAACGAGGAGGTTTGTTAACTAGTTAGTTTTCAGGGAAGAGATCTACGTCTACATCAAAACAAATGAATTAAATAGATACAGAACTAAAAGTCAGGGAGCAAATACAATCAAGTCCCTCCTTGCGAAAGCCCTGGGCAAGGAGAGGATTTGCTAAGATGGCACGTGAAAGGAGAAATGGCTCCGTAATATCTGAGCGACGTAAGTATATGTGAATGCTGAGTTGTTCAGGATGGCCAGAAATTTAGAGCAGATTAGGGAAATACAGTATATAGGTAAAAAGATTGAAATCTGTTCTATATAGCCCATGAAAAAGAATAAGAATACGGAGATGGCTCCACCAAAATCCACAAGTGACAAGGAAAAGGTAAAATAGATACAGAAAAAATATGCATTACAATAAGAATCTATTTAAAATATTAAATGAGCAAAAGGTCTACTGGAAATATTGGAAATACTGAAATGATTGGAAATACTGGAAAGATTGTAAATATTCACTGACATCATTGTAAACTGGTACAGATCTATTGGGAAACAATTCTATTGCAACTTTCTAGAATCATAAAAGACTCACCACTTCTGGGGCAACCTACTTGGGTCCCCCTTCTGTCCCTCTTCTGGGACACAAGCTTTTCTTCCCCTCATAAATATTCTGCTCTAAAAAAAAAAAAGGGAAAGAAAAGAAAGATTCATTGCTTCTGACTCAGTTTTCCCACTTGTAGAAGTCATTCCAGGAGGCTCATTGAATACAGTCAAGAGAAAAAATACTATATTCAATAAAAGCTTGTAACATTTGAAGAGTAAAAAAGTTATAAGCAACATATATGTCCAGTTATACTTGAATGTCTTAGCAAACGTTATTGCCATAGAATAGATCATACAACCCTAAAATTATGAGCACCCCACAACTTGGTCATGTGGAAGGTTTATTTGATAGGAGGCAAATGAGAAAAAAGGAGGATATACAAGTACATGAGAATAAAGTCCATGCATGTGAAAAGGATTGGAAGAAAACACCAAAGTGAGTAAGCGGCTGCGTAGGCAAGTGCAGGAGCTGGGGTTTGATCCCCGGCACCATGTATGCTGTGGTGCCCAAGCTGCCCCTGGGTGTACTGAGCTGACCACCGAGACTGGGTGTGGTGACCCACACCGTAAGCCCAGTGCTGGGGAGGCTGAAACAGGAGGATCACTGCGTGCTGTGTAGTGAGACTGTACCAAATGAGAGAGAGAGAGAGAGAGAGAGAGAGAGAGAGAGAGAGAGAGAGAGAGAACCCAAGTGGTAGCTTTGCTTTAGTGATGATGGAATCACAAGTTCTTTTACCTGTCTTTTTAAACTTTTTGAAAAGCTATTTGATGTCAGCATCCTCCATCATTTCATATTTCTCAGTAAGATACTTGTGTTGATTGCTTTTAAACTCACTGACCACACCAGTGCCAGCACTTCTCTGACTGACAGGGATGAACTTTTAACTGCCAGGTTCCTTTCTTTGTGTAATGTTTTCAGGTTCCTTTTATTCTCGAGTCAGAAGGAGAGAAAACAAAATAAAAATGAAAAAGATCAACAACAAATCTTAAAAAAAAAAAAAAAAGGCTGGCGAGATAGCTCAGCAGTCTAAAGTGCCTGTTTAGGTAAGCTTAGGCAATTGCAGGGACTGCGGTTTGATTCCCAGCACCACATGCTGCGCCAGCCCCACCCCCAGGGCAGGCTGAGCCAGTCATAATATAAATAAATAAAATTTTTAAAAAAAGAAATCTTAAAAAAAGAAAAAAGATCAACAACAGCTAGCAATCAAAGTCTACCTTTCCTTCCTGTTTTGTCTTTTTATTTGTGTTCCCTCCCCCTTGAACTGGGAAGAGAGATGACATGATTTGACAGCTTCCTATGAATACCACAGTGACCCTGGTTAAAGAAGGAGTACAGGGGTTTATAGCTTGGTGACCAAATCCTCTGGTGATTCACTTCATAAGAAGACAGTTCTTTACCAAAACAACTCGCCAAATACTGGAAGATCTCACCACTAGTCCACTTCACTTTTCTCTTTTCTTGAAACTGGCATCTGAGTAAGGGCACTCTCACTGCTCTTCCCCGAAGGTTGTCGTGGAGGCTTCTGGTGGCTGGGAATGGAAAGTCCCCACAGGAACCAGGACGTGTGCCGGGATGCAGCCATGGCAGAAGCAGCCACAGCTCGGGAAGCTCAGGTTCCAGAGGCAGGAGGCAGAATGCTGTATGTTAGCTGATGGCTAGATGCTCTGTGGAGACATGGAAAGCAGGGCTGAGCGATGGCGAGGTGGAAAGGGCATGTTTTTAAATAGGGAGATTAAGGTGTGATAGTGCGTGCTTGAATCCCAGCACTCTGGCAGGCTGAAGCAGGAGCATCTCGAGTTGCAGACAAGCCTGGGCAGTTTAGCAGGACCTTGTCTAAAAATGTAAAAAAAGAATGTAGATACAGTTCAGCGCTAAGGTCCTGGGTTAGTACCGCATATGATCTCGCGCAGGGGCACACACACACACACACACACACACACACACACACACACACACAGAGGCAAGAAAGACAGAGGAGATAGCAGCAGTAATCCAGGGGAGCTGGAGCAGAGCTTGGAAACTACTGGGAAGGGGAAGCCAATCAGGTTTGCAGGAAGTCTGGGAGCTTCAGCTTCAAGGCTAAACTTCCTCTAGCAGCAGAACACCTTCTCACTGCAGGCCTCATAGAATTTCATGTGTGTTATGGTTTGTGTATAGGTGTCCCCCCAAAGCCTCATGCAGTCATGGGGTGGCTTCTGGAATTTGTAATTGATTATTGTGGAAATGGATGCTGCCCCTGCCCTGGGGCAGGTGATTTGCATTTCAATGTAAGGGAGGAAAAGAAGTTAGCTGCCTGAGCAGCTGCAACCCTTCCCTGCTCTCTTGCTCTTTGACCACCACCATGAAAGGTTGTTTTCTGTCATGTGCCTCTCTGCC
>PVKN010026384.1:0-13835 GCA_004027915.1 Capromys pilorides | reverse complement strand
GGACTGTTAACTTACATTCTCAAACCTCCAGCAGAAAAGCTTCATGATACTATTACTCTATAACATAGATAATTGAGCACAACATCACTGTCTTTCTGAGTATTACACATCCTACACTTAACTTGCAATTGATACTTTCTGCCAATCATTGATATTCTAACAAATCTCTTTAGAATTTGATAAAAGCATTTACACATTTATTACACAGATATTTAGAAATCCAAGGATATACTAAATTGTAGCCTATCAAGTGTGTGGCATTTTGCCTAGTCTCTTACTCTTCTTTAATACCCTATTTTGTTAATCAACCATTTACTTGAAAGGGGAGTATAGCGGTAACTGAGTTTACATTAGAAGCAGTATACATCTAAAAGACCAGCACAACACGCATTCCAATCATAGTTCCAGTGTTGTACGATGCTATCGTCAATGTGGAAAATCTTTTGAAGGTTCCTAGGACCAATATCAAATTCATCCTGTATACATAAGTGTATGGTTTTGCTCCTGCTATGTTCTCTCTTTTCTGCTTCCAGTCACTTCATTGTTTAATCCATAAGTCTTTGATTTCCATACAGCTGTGTTATGCTTTTCCATTTTTATTTCTTCTTTAGATTTTTTACACTAGGGAGACTATACGACATTTACACATGTAGGTCTCATTTATTTCACTTATAAGTATATGTTCAATATACATCCATTTATATATGAAGTCTGCCAGTTTATCATTCTTTACAGCTGAGTAATATTTCATTATATAAAAATACCACATCTTTTTCAACCATTCTTCAAGTGATGGGCATTTTAGTTGTTTCCAAGATTTGGCTATCACAAATTGGGCTGCTATAAACATAGGTGCACAGATATCACTATGGTATGATGTTTTCAGTTCTTCTGGGAAAATTCCCAGTAAGGGGATAGCTGGATTGAATGGGATTTCCAGTTCTAGTTCTTTAAGGAGCCTCCACACCACTTTCCATAATGGTTGCACCAATCTGCATTCCCACCAGCAGTGGAGAAGGGTTCCTTTTCCCCCCCCCCAGCCTCTCCAACATTTGTTGTTGGTTGATTTCTTTATAGTAGCCATTCTTTCTGGGGTGAGATGGTACCTGAGTGTTGTTTTAATTTGCATTTCACAGATGGCTAGTGATGTGGAGCATTTCTTCATGTATTTGTAGGCTTGCTGAATTTCTTTCCCTGAGAAGTTTGTGTTCATTTCAGATGCCCATTTCTGGATTGGGTCTTTGAATTTTGAGATCCTAATGGTTTTTAGTTCTTTATAAATTCTAGATAGTAGACCTCTGTCTGAATACTTATTAGTTAAAATCTTTTTGAAATTTGTGGGTTGTCTTTTCACTCAAAACAGTGGTTAGATGCCACGAAGTAGGTGGCAATGCCTTAATCGTATGCATGTTGCCAGGCCCGAAGGCCTCTTCCGTCCTTGTCAAGGGGAGTGCTAGCCTTCTCTCCTTTCATACAACACCCAAATATGCTTTCTTTTCATGTGGAAAGTGGCAGTCCAGGAATATGCACTACGTGGATGACATACGGCTGGCAGAGGTGGCAAGACTGGCTTTGAAGCCATCCTCGAGTGTGCATCCACGGGTTTAGAATGCATCTGCTGGGAACTCTAGTTTCAGGCCAGTGCGGTGATTTAATTCATCATTCAGAGCAGGGGCAGTGGATATTCAGTGAGGATGCAAACATCTGGGCAGGGGTGTGGTGGGATAAAAAAAATCTTGTCTCTATATGACTTGAAGTTGTCCAAAATGTCGAGAAGACATAACACCTCCTTTTGTTTTTCATATTTTGGGCAGATATTGGTAATAACAACAATGAATGTTTCCGTACTTCAGCAAACAGTGAGAGTGCTGGTATCATTAAGGCACACATGCTATGCCTTCCACTCAGCTTAATTTTAAGATTTTAATAAAGGGAAACGTCCGTAGGAAGTGTGGTACATTATCACACTTAAGGAAGCCAATTAAATGAGTCTACTGACACAGGCTGCTTTATAAACTCGTTTATCACTCAGCTTAGCTGGGTCTGACCTTTCCATTCCTTCTTGGATAAAGATGGTGGCAATTTCTCAGTGGCAGAATTATTGATTTTTTTTTTGACAGAGCTACTTTTTCGGTTTAATTTTCCTTCTTTTCTGCACTTCCATTCTCAAACCCATGGGGAGCCCCATGGACATGCCAGTGAGGAGAATCCTGCTCAGAAGGCAAGGGAAGCTGCACCCCGCCATGCTGCTCCCCACGCCCAAGCAGCTCAGTACGGAGAGTTTCTGTTACTCCACAGCAGAAGACAGTGTTGCCTATCAGCAGTGCTGGTGTTGCTCACCAGGCAGATGTCAGTCCCTCTGCCGTCGTTGTTGAGCTGTTCCACCAACCCCCTGAACTCTAGAGCATTTTTCTGCTGCATTTTAATACTCTTTGCTACGTGTTAAATGACCAACCATTTGTCACCCACAACACTGACATGGAACACTTGCCCTATGGATTGAGAACGTTTCCCTTTGTCAGTCATTTCTTCTGGCTTGAGGAAGGCCTCTCTTCCCATGAAATAGTAACCAGGTGAAAACAGCACGCTACCAGTTACCACATCTGAGAAATTTAAGGACATTAACCCTGTTAATGTGGAGGCTTTGTTTAAAGTTAGTCTTTAAAGATTATTTTTCCAGGGGAGAAAAAAAGGAAGGGAACAGTTACAGGTAGAAAATAACTGATGCAGCATCTAGTCACTGGAGCCTGGGCCAGGAATACTTGTTATTTTTTCCAACACCATGAGAAGGGGCTTCAGGCGCCACTCTATAGGTGGTAAGCTGAGGCTCAGGAAGTCAAGAAACTCACATGGCCAGCCGGCAGCTGGTTGGCCAAAGGACTAATTTACAATTCATTGGACCAGCTCCTCCCTGTCTACCATACTGTCTGGTTAGTCACATGACCTCCTTGGTCTCTGTACCCTGGGACTCTAGGCATCCCAAGCCCCAAATGGTTCTGATCTGCAAAGTTCCCTGACTTCTTCTTGGGGAGGGGGACAGTAGACAGGCATGAAACTGTCATCCCATGTAACATGAAACTCTTGATATTGCCCAAGAACAGCTGGTCTCCTGGTGGAGGGGGCACAGGTTCCAAAAGCCCATAACAGGTGCTTTCAGGGGAGACAGAACCACCCCTGGTTCCTAACAATGGTGAGGTTTGTCCTTCCTTGGTAGCTGGGCTTTTGTTTTAAGGAAGAACGCCAGTCTGCATTTACCTCTGTGCTCCTCCTGCTGCTGCTGATAACCACGCAGGCCAACTGC
The DNA here is from genome assembly GCA_004027915.1 of Capromys pilorides. Lineage (NCBI taxonomy): Eukaryota > Metazoa > Chordata > Mammalia > Rodentia > Capromyidae > Capromys > Capromys pilorides. The sequence continues at coordinate 10,534 of PVKN010026384.1, read as the reverse complement.
AGCTGCCTGGTGGAGCCCCGAAGTGGCATTCCTGGCGGCAGATGTTTTTAAGAACATCAATGTACAAGAATCTTTCTTCTCTTTAAATTATGTTAACATACCCTGAACACATTTGTGGGGGAGGACTCAGGATAACTCCCAAAGCACTGAGATGCTCTAAAACAAGTGGAAAACGTCTATACTCAGATCGAGAGTAAGAGCCGGTGTCAAGAATTTTCTCTCTCATTTTCTTTTTTTTCCTTGTCTTTCTTTCTTTCTTTCTTTCTTTCTTTCTTTCTTTCTTTCTTTCTTTCTTTCCTTCCTTCCTTCCTTCCTTCTTTCTTTCTTCTTCTTTTTTTCCTGCTTAGAGCTGAGGTCTCACTGTGTAGCACAGGCTGCCCCTGAACTCACTCCATAGCCTGGCTGGCCTCACACTCATAGGCATCCTCCTCAATGCTGGGACTGCAAGGCTACCAAGACCCCCAGGAACTGAACAGATGAACTCCTAAAGGGATTTCTTTCACCAAAATGTCCATATTGTTGACCTAAGATAAGGCTGAAACCACCAGGTACTTCATTCTGCTAGAAGCAAGATAGATTCCACTGGAGTATCAAGGTCACTGTTTCTCAACAATTAAGAACACCAGGAGGGCTGGCCAAATAGCTCAGTGGATTAAAGCACCTGCAAGCAGGAGCAGGGGCCCGGGGTTTGATCTCAAGCCTGCTGTGCAGGGCCCTGCCCCTGGGGTGCACTCAGATGTCAATTGAGACTGGGTGTGGTGGCACTAACCTATAATACCAGCTCTTGGGAGGCTGTAAACAGGCAGATCACTGAGTCTGATCTAGTAGTGAGACCCTGAACACCTTGTAGACCCTTCCCTAAAATACAGAGAGAGAGAGAGAGAGAGAGAGAGAGAGAGAGAGAGAGAGAAAGAAGAAAGGGTCTCAGAATTCAAGCAATCTCAAATTTTAAAACCTACTTCTTCCTGACTACTAAGGTAATACAATTTTACGAAAACTTTTAGAAAAATATGCATAAGAGAAAAAAATGAAAACGATCTGTGATCCCTGGCATGCCTTAGCCAGGAGAAGGAACACGCTTTCCTCCCCGGAGTAGAAAGGACTTTGCTGGTAACATGCTTAGTAGCTCAGAAATTCACAGAAAAGCTTGGTGATTGAGGTGGGGAGAGTGGGCAGGTGGAGGGGCAGAGAGGAGTTGACATGCCAGAACCAGGGGCCAGGTAGCCCGAGAAAGGATTCGGTGGTTGCTGCACTGCCAGGACAAAACCTGCCACTGAGGCTGTGCTGCGGTCACCGGGGCTGCATCACCCGGACAGCTGAGAGGCTTGTTAGTCAGGGATCTGACAGAGTCAGAAGGGCCTGGACCAGGTGTGATCAAGATTTGTGGAGAGTGATTGTGTCTTTAAACTGTGTAACTGCTAAGAAATAAAACGTGAATTAAAAGTGTATTCTAGTCAAAAGGATGCTGCCGTGAGCCGGTCCCTTCATGTCAAACTGTTGCTTCCACTTTCTGAAGCAGCTCTGGAGTCCTCTTTCCTAACAGGCGACTGCTCCTGCCCAGTGCCATCGGATCGGAAGGCAGCCCGCAAAAACGTGAGGCTGCGTCTGCATCCGCCTTATTCACCAGACCTGGCACCAGGGACTTCTGGCCCTTCCCCGAGCCAAGATGACCAGGAAACAATGCTTTAAGTAGATTCAGGACCTCAAGGACAGCCAGGGCAGCATCACCAAAGGTGCTTAGGAAAGACTGGCCAGAATGATGGGAGGAGTGCGTGTGAAGCGACGGGGAGGACGCTGGGGGGGATTGCTGCGCCCGGGCTAATAAATTTTTAAAATTTAATTATTCATCATATATTTCAATCACATATGTATATTCTGTATGTATACAGACAAAGGGATAGAAGAGGAAGAGGGAGAGAAGGCAAAGGAGGAGAAAGAAGAGTGGGAGAGGGGAGGGGAGGAGAGAGAAGGGAAGGGAGCAAAGGGAAGGGAAGAGGAGAGGAGATTGCCTAGGGTCCCGACGTGATGCATGCCAGCATGGAGACAGAAAAGCCTCACCGTGCTCTGCGAGCCAGGGTTTGGATGTGATCCAGCCCACTTGTAAAGGCCCCGAACCGCAGCAGCCACCGGGCCGCTCTCTCGGGAACCCCGGGCAGGGCAGTGGTGCGACTCCCGAAGGCAGTGACGTCCGAGGGTGGAGAAGCCAACCGCCCTGGCTCCAGGAGAAGAGACCCACTGTCTTCCCTTGCTTGATGCTCTGTCCAGGCACCCAGCACGCGGGGTGGTCCCAAGCCACCCTAGAACCGGATGTCCCCTCTCCGTTCCGGGGCTTCCAGAGATCCCTCCGGACACACCCAGAGTACGCCTTCCCCAGCGGCCCAGGTTCCCTCAGCGCAATCAAGGTGATGCTGTCCGTGAGCTCACAGACGGGGCTTCCACTGGCCGTGCCCTGCGGGTCACTGGTTTCTGGTTCCCAAGTGCCGGCTCCAGCCCGGGCCTCACAGCCGCCCCGATGCTCGGGAGCACAGACAGCCAGGCTCTCGGACTGGAACCCAAGGTTCGCCTGGGCCTGAAGGTCTGCAGGCGGGCGAAGCCCAGGACCCGGGAAGCAGCGCAGATGTGCCGTCGTCTTTGCACCGCGAGCTCACACAGCTTTCTGCAGCCCTGTGGCTGGCTCTTCCCTTCTACGCAACTGGGCCTGTTTTCCTCAAACACGAACTCGTTGTCAAAGTTAAGCTCTTCAGTAGTATGTAATAAAATTCAGTTTACTGAGAAGGAAAGTATACGTCATATTAATTGTCCCCAAGAAGGCCTGAAAACACAGGAGTCACAAAGACAGAAGCGTTCAACTTGGCACACAGGCGACTGGGTTCTCTTTGTGGCCGTGGCTGACGGCCAGCAGAAGGTGGTGTCCTGCACCGTCACCTGTCTGACTGGTCACTGCCACCGTGGCCTGGCTTGCCCGAGGGAGAACTCAGCCAGAGGGAGAGTCCAGGGCTGTCTGCCCACCGCGCCTGGGTAGGTGATGCCAGCCCAGCTGCAGGGGCGGAAGCTAGCTCCGCCCAACAGCAGGGCACACATCCGCCCTGGCTGTGTCGCCTCAGCACGGGAGCATCCAGAAGCTGCTGACATTCACGGATGGACAGGCTCGGCCTTCGCCCCGAGGCTCAGGAGCAGACTGGTGCTGAGAAAGAATGTGGGTGGCCTCAGCCTTGAAATGACCAAAAGCAAATGCGATATCAGGGCGAGAGCGCAGGGGCCGGCCAGACGGCTCAGGGGACTAAAGCGCCTGCTTAGGTGGAGCTCAGCGGCTGGGATTCCATCCACGGCGTGCCGTGCCCGCCCCTGCCCGGGCACCTGCTGAGATGGCAATTGACACTGGGTGTGGTGGTGGGCACCTGTACTCCCAGCGCTCTGGAGTCTGGAAACAGGAGGATCACTACCAGTCTGATCTGTGTACTAAGACCCTGTACGAAATGCATTAAAATTAAAAAAAAAAAAGAACACATAATATGAGATCTGACTGAAAACTGCACGATATGTTTATATTTTAAAAAATACATTTAAAATTAATTTAAAATATATTACAGTGAGAGATGCATTGCGGCTAGTGTCCCTGAAGGTCACCCCTACACCTTGAGCACGCATTTTAGCTGCTTCCTGCAGCAGCTCTGGGGGCTGCTAGAGGCCTGTTCCCTGAGGTCTTTAGTTAAGTTGTCCTGGTTGCCTCAGTGTCCCAAACTGAAAATGTTTCCCTTTCCAGGTCACTTGGGCCTTGGCCAAGAGCCGGTGACCTCAGGGTGCCAGATCCAGTGAGTGTGTGGGCGCGGACACAGCGTCCTGCCTGTCTGTCTTTCCGTTGGATGGGGTGGGCGGCAGCGTGCGCTGTGCTTTGTTCGCACCCCATAATACTGCCCAGGAAGGAGACTTCCAGAACCGCTGCAGAAAGTGGCAGGGGGACGGGGTGGTGCTGCCCATGGGGGAACTGGGAGGCAGGGAGGACTCTGAGGCATACCAATGGCAATAAGTATTTCACCATAATAAAATTTTGTAAAGAAAATCTAGATAGTCACTGCATTTTTGATCATCCCTTGTAAAGCAGCAAGACCAGCGCTGACAGCCGGAGCAACTTCTGCATCTGCAGCAGAGCACCATTAAGGCCCCATTCCAGCTCACGGGCTGAGGGCGCTGCACTGGATTCCAGGCGCCACGGCTTCAAGTCCTTCCTGGCGAGGGCCGTGGCGGGGCAGCACAGCTGGGACAAGATGCTGGCAGAGCAGCTTCAAGTGACCCTCAGCGACCCTCACCCCGCACCCAGCAGGAACAGCTCAGGGCTGGAAACAGGGCCGCAGGAGACTGCTGTGAGCTGAGGCTTGGCGTCTGCGTGGCCAGAGGTCGGGCTGAATGCGAAGGGCACAGATCCCGGGTGTGTGGATGCTCCGAGGATAACGCACTCAGAGGACCCCAGGCCCACTGTGGTGTACCGCGAATGGCTGCTTGCTCTACGTGCTCTGACTATGTGTGGTGTCCTGAGCCTCTCAGAGGCCTCATGGTAGAGTTCTTGCTACCCCGGCCCCACATGGCTCAATTCCTTTATCCTTATCTTTTAGAGTTTGCAACCTGTTGATGGTTGAACGATCCAACAAATGCACAGAAAGCAAAAACCGTACATGAGTCAGAGCCCTCTGCTGTAGGGGTCTGTTGGTCTCTTGGTATTCCCCGGGCGGAAATGGGGAGCGGATTCAGAAAATAAAGCCAAGAGATAGCAGCTCAGGTCAGGTGGTGGCCATGCCCGATTGGCAAAGGCCCCCAGAACAGGAGTAGGGGCTTTCATATGTACCTTTGCGAAATTATAAGACACAAGGTTGCCTAGTGACTAACAGCCCATGGTATCCAGGTGGGATGCTATTCTCAAGACTGAGGTCGCCTGACTGCGTTAGGCAACGCGGCCTCATCTTGCCCCCCACACATAGGAGCGATTTCCAGCTTCAGTGGCTCTCAGCATTTTGCTCCCTGAGATGTAGCTGGAGGAAAAACTCCTTCATGCAGCTTCATGCTTTGTATTGGTTTCCTTGCTATTGTGGGGACAGAACACCTGACACGCACAGCTTCCAGGAGGAAGTGGTCTGTTAGCTCATGGTTTCTGAGATCTCAGTCCATGGTTGGCTGGCTCCAAGTAGAAACATCAGGGGCATGGCGAGGAGAGGTTGGTGAGGAGACGGAGCGGAGAAAGAGCCAGGGAGAGGCAGGCGTGCTGGCTAGAGGCACACCGCCAGGGACCTGCGTCCTCCAGCCAGGGCTCCCTCCTAAGGGCCCACTCAGCTGTGGTGTCACCATGACCCGATCCCCTTCCAAAGCCCACTTTGGAACACAGGCGCCTTCTGGAAGACATTTTCAATCCAAACCACAGCATGCAGTAGTAGGAATTTTAGTAGCAAAAAAAATGTCATTCACAAGTATGTCAGTAGCATGTTGTGCCTTGATTAACGAGAGAGAACACCACATGGACCCCAGGGTGACTTCAGGTCCTTCCGCATGACTCCATCCATTCTGCCTCGGCAGCTCTGCAGGGGGTTGGCGGTGCGCCCAGCCACGCAGCCTCCTGAGGAGCTGGTGTCATCGCCTTCTCTTGGGATGCATCCCACTGCCTGCAACCACTGGGCTGCCCTGCCCTTTAGAAGTGCATGCTTCTGTCCTCTCAGAGCTCTTGCTTTTCTCCCTCTTTATCATTGCCAGCCAAGTCTGCAATGATGGCAAGAGGAGGTTTCGGAGATTTTCCACCGCAAGGTTATTTAAAGTTCTTTGAGATGTCGCCAGACCTTCATTTAGCATTTTAATAAACTTCCTCAGCCAACGAGTAATTTTCCTGTACCCTCTTTGTCCTCAGCATAAAGCAATAGCACAAAAGAGGGTCATCATTTTTAGGCCAGTCATCCGCACCAATTATAAAATTATCCTTGTGAATAAGCAGATAGGTCGGGGTACAGGCAAGGGGGAGCAGGCTCCTGTCTGCGGTTCACATTAACAAGGGGCGTCGTGGACACAGCAAGACTGGAGAAAGGGCCCACAGAAACATTTTTTACACTGCTAATTCAAAAGGACGTTTTTTAAAAAACTGCACACCCAATCGAGTTACAGAAAGATAAGCAGAATTAAATTGTCTGGACATGCGCCTGGGCAAGGTGCCTTACCAGGAGCTGCTAAAGGAAGGGAAACCCATGGGCGCACTGTGTACACCACGATCTGGAAGCCAGCCTCGTAGACAGTTCCTTATGGGAACACACTCCCCAGAGGATGTCTTCGGAGTGTCCTCTGCATCTTTGGGTGCAGTGTGATGATGACACTTTTTCAGCATTTTCTAGGCATTGGGGCAAATTTCAGTTTCAGGAAAATAATTGCAAAAATGTTTAAATAATAGGCGCTAGGATTTTGAAGCAAAGGGAGGGCCGCCTGCCCTGTCCCCAAGGAGGTTTCATGACATAGTCCATGTTGTACCGTGCAACACTGTCCGGCCATAATGATGACAGGCCCTGCCCTTCCATCCCATGGGTAAGCGAGTCCTGTGCCCATTGCAGGGTTCACCTGGCGCGTGGAAGCGTGGCTCTTGGAGTATCCTCTGCGGGCGCTGATGCACGGGGCAGCATCACCCCTTACCGCACGGGCTTGTCTCCGGACACTATCAGATGGGAGGTGCCTTCCACGGGGTTATCGGCTCCCTCTGTTTCTCTGTTAGAATCAGGTAGGAGGAATTATACAGGGCTACCTCAGCCCACATGCAGAGTTCTCTCTAAATGTGTCCCAGCGCTGAGGTGATGTCATTGACTGTCACCTCCTGAAGCCCAAGCTCAGAGCCCTGAGTGACAGGATCAGCTCATGGGAACCCCTCGCAGAAGGCTGCGTGGGCAGGCACTGCACTGAGATGAAAGGTGGAGGCCACGGGGCGTGGCACTAGGGCGAGCAGTGGTCAGATCACTCCCTTGTTTCTCTGGGGAGACGCTCGAAGCATCACGTGACTTGAATCCAAGTTATTCCTGTGAAGATTCTTGAAATGATGCTAGGTGATTTTAAATTCTCATTTTTCTTTGTGTGTCTTCGGTGTATGTAATGGTTCTAGTCACTGCCGCTGGGACTTCACTCCCTTCCCCCTTCTCCCATTTCTGAAAGACCTCCTGGCTTCTGGCATTTTTTACTTTTTTGTTTAAGTGCCTTATACTCTGGGTTTCTCCTGTACGAGAAGCCATGTTGTACTTAACTAAGTTTGGGTGCCCAGTTTGTCTCACCCAGGGGTGCAGTGTCTCAAGCTGTACCCGCTTTCCTATGAATGGCTCCCATTTATCTTCTTTATAGCCACATAGTACTCCAGCGTGTGATTTAAAGAGATGGGGCGCTATCCTGTCGTAGTGATGGTTCTGATAACGCAGAAATGGTGACAGTAAGCCCCTCTGACAGGTGCCACTTCCCTTCCCTCTGGCCTGCTCCTGCTGCTCCCAGGCCCCACACAGCACATGCTCAGACCCGTTCTTGGAGAACAGCCATGGCCCCCATGTGTTCCTGCCCAGATAACCTCACAGCCGCATCTGCAGGAAGGAGAAGGGCAGAGAACTTTGGAACATCTCGCCTGCCTTGCCAGCTGCTGGAGTGGGGCTGCTTTCAAGTTTCTCATCCTGAAAAAGACCTTTCAAAAAATGAAACAGGTTAGGGGTATGGTCCAGGGTCAGAGAACCTGGTTAGCATGTTCAAGACCCTGGTTTGTATCTCAAGCACCAAAAAGAAAGCAAATAAACGAGGTAATTTTAGGTATAGAAGAATTTCAAGGACAACAATATGGGACTGCCTGACCAGGGACAGTGGAGATTTGTCTGGTACCGTGGCCCAGGGAAGCCATGTGAGATGGCACATGCATGCTGAGGCCACACCAATGGGAAGGACATGCTAGGAACAGAGGGACAAGCATGGCAGCTGCCTGGCCCCGCAGCTGGATGTGACCAAGCAGGGTGACGTCACGATGGACCAAGCAAATCCACGGAGGGCAGCCCTGCAAGATGAGGCCAGGGAGCGGGTGGGGCCAGCTCACCAAGGGACCGCTGAACACCTGACAGCATTAGCCAGGAAACCTCCTGATCATGAAACTTAGAATGGTCCATTTGCCTCCTTGGGAGGACAGAGGATGGGGACAGGCCAGCTGGAGGGAAGGACCTCGCGGGAGCTGAACCCAGGGGCACACTTGATCATGGAGGCAAGCTCGTGTAGCTGAGATGCATCTTGGAAATGATAGCGACATCTGGCGTTTATGGAACAGGGGACGTGTGTCACTCCGTGTTCTAGTGTCCTGACCACGCATTGGTCACTAGTGTCACCCAGGAGTTTGTTTTGCTTTGCATTGCTATGAAAAAATACCTGAGTCTAGGAACTTTAAAAGCGAAAAGAGAACTCAAAATTTTGCACCGTGGAAGGTTCCAGGGCTGCACAGGATCGGTGGCTCTGTAAGAACCTGGGGTGGACATGTCACAGTGGTGAACAGGCCTGGAAGAGTGATGATGTGGCAAGCGGGAAACGAGAGAGACGGAGGGGACAGACTTGCCCGTCTGTACCTGCGCTCTCACCAGAGCCAGCCACCATCCCACCAGAACTACAGGAGCCACCAGCTCCCAGCTGCTCTAATGGCCCTACCTTACCCAGCTCCTGAATGTCACCCGCTGGGGACCAGCCCTCCAGCACACAAGCCTATGGGTGACAACCACATCTGAACAGAAACACCTGTGAATTAGTAGATCGCTGATCTTGTTTTACAGAAGAGATGATTTGCTGGATGTGAGGAACCTACTGAGATGACCAAGTTGGTAAACAGTGAGGCCAGGATCTGAACCCAATGGCTATGACCCCGGCTTAGATTCTTCACCCCCTCTTCTGACTCACAGGCAGAGCCTGTGTGCGTGAAGACAGAGCAACAGTTGGTGTGGAAGCAAGGACTCGGGTTTGGGGCTTGAGCCTCTTGGCAAACAGTGATTTATTAAGATCAGAAGTATTAGGCAAGCTACTGGTCTACGAGTGTGTGTGGCGGGCTGTGGCAGTAGAAGAGGAGTCACTCAAGCTGTTCTGCAAATAGGGCGTCAGAGGTCTCAAGGCCACGGGTGGAGGTAGGAAGCTCTGGGTTAGGAGCTAGGGGAGGAACAGAGAGACTCATTGGGACTTTCTGGGGGAGTCAGCCTAGGAAGCCGAAGCCTCAGGTGGAATATGCCAGAAAAGACAAGGATAAGGACTGTGTTTAATCTGGTGCCCCAACAGGCAAGAGGCAGTAAAGGAGACAGAAACCAAGTCAACACCGTCGGAGTCAAGTTATTAGGGTGTGCCCGCCCGGAGACCGAAGGACAGCTATTCCAGAGCACAGCTCACTGAGCAGCCCATCCCCCTCCCTACTAATCTGCAAGGCCATCTCTATCTCACACATTTTCCCCCTGTGTATCCAGGTTTGTTTCCAGATTCTTCTACTCTGTCTCTCTAGTCTTCCTTCATCACAAATTATGATCCTAATCTCTCCATGCCCTGGCTGGCCTTAGGTGACAGTTTCCAAAACCTCTCTGCTGTCCTCACTTGCCATTTCTTCTGAGTCTGCACTGCCCTGCCACGCCCCCACAATGCCATGGAATGGGCGAGAATTTCCACAATCACTCTGGGACCTCCTGACATCCTGGTAACCCTCAGCTCCTCACACCAGGCAAGAGAAGGGTTTGCTTATCTTCAGATTGTTTTCTCTTCTACTTTTCTTCATGAAGGCCAGGCGTGTTTGCTCCTAAGTTTATTTCTAGATATTTTATGGTTCTAGTTGCTAACACAGGTCAACTGCCTTTTATTGCACTCCATAATTGCTTATCTTGGGTTTATCAGAGCTCCTGTTTATAACCACCAATACTGTCTTCAACGACAGGCTAAGAGGGAACAGAAAGAGACAAACAGGGTGTTGGCCTCAGTGTTAGCACGTGGTCATTAGCAAAAACCACCTGAGCTAATCACTGTACAAGGAGGAAGCGTTTGCCTGGGCTGGAGGTTCAGGGTCTCGGTCCATGATTGGCTGGGCTGTGTTCCCTCAGGCCTGCAGAGCACGTCAGGATAGAGGACATCCGGGTCTGGTGGGCAGCAGGGGAGGTCTGGACTTCATGGTGCCAGCAACCAAGACAGAGCTAGAAAGGGCCAGGGCTGCCCAGATCTGTCTCCAGGGCACCTGGCAACAAGCTTCCTCCTGCCCCGCTGTTCACATCTCTCAATATGCCCCAGACTGGGCACCACGATGCCAGCCACGGGTTCTGGTTGATGCTCAGGGTCCAAACTGTGTAGATCGATCAAAGAAGAATTGAAGAACAGGCACAGAACAGCTCCACACCGTATCGCGGTGCAAAGGCTGCTTTCGTGCGCATATTTTTTAAATCTGGCGAGCAAAGTTGTAACTCAGCAAGTAGGTGGAGTTTTTTATTAGTATACATTTGTAGTGTGTAATAGTCATTTTCATTTGGGGGAATTTTAGGTGACAATATACTAA